>JAYJMH010049980.1:0-66405 GCA_036873815.1 Phacellophora camtschatica | reverse complement strand
AAGTGACGGAGCATACTGATCATAAGCCCCGAAATGCTCTTTATGGGAAAATCGGCTGAAGAGTCAGATAGAGGCTGGATTTGCTTTTTTACAACCTTACTGACAATGGCACAAATTATAACTTTCGATTCTTTCGAAAAAGCGCAGGATCCGCGTGGTGGCGCAGTCGGAAATAACGTGAGTTAGTTAGCCAATTTTATTATTTCAACAAAAATGAGGAATCAGTGGCAATTGTATTCTGAAAAGAATTACTTCATTAAAGGATTAGCGAGTAACTGATAACGCATTGGAAGTCAACCGAAAAGCAAATATTGTAATGCATCATGAAATGAAAAATAACTTGAATACCCCTCAGCGCCGCCCCTGACCGTAAGTCTTTGAGTTAGCCCCTCCCCGCCTCGAATAAGCCCCACCCTAAAAAATAGTCATCAAAATCAAAACACCTCCATAGCAACTTTAAAAACGTGAGGACATTTCCTTTGGACACCCGGCACAGAAAATGTGAATACAATTTTGCAATATAAGAATCATCTTTTGAGTTAAAAAATGACGGGTAATAAATGCGTTATGAACCAGGGAAATCTAGTACCTTTGCAGACAATTCGTTCTAACCTTAAACATTTTGAGAATTCGTAAAGAATTCGTAATTTTGAGTAATCGTTAAAAACAAGCTTTATTTAAAGTTTAAAGTGGTTTAACTTCAGTTTGTGGGGGGAACTCTGCGAATAATATTAACCTCTTTAAATTCACTAACGATTTTGTTAAGCACATTCACGTTCTTGTTGTTATATTCAAAACCTAAGAGGTCGTACCACTTAACTCAGGTAGGGGGCGGGGTGTGTCCAAGAAAATCTTGAGCTGATCCAAAAATATATGTAATGGTTCCATTTATGGTTATAATGGAACTAAAACGCAAACCCAAAAATATAACAGATGGCGCAAGCTATGATGCAATTTTTCTGCCAATAACATCTTTTTGCTTACATTCTTATGCTATTTCCAAAATTATATCATCGAATCAAAATCTCAGATTGAAAAATATAGTACAAGCCCCCCTACCAAGTCAGGTGGTACTACCCCCCTGGATTTAAAATTACATCGCTGTGATAAATTTACTTTCTGTTTCTCTTCACAGAGCGGCCTAAGATAGATAAGCATGTTTTTTCTTGTGTTGTATAGAATAAGTGCTTTTCTTCTATATATACATTGTGTTACCCATTTATTTAAAAATAAAAGCAGTATATTAATTGACGCATTAATTTTGCAAAAGAACATTTTAATACAAACCTGGCCATTTGGGGAGAGAAACGACTTGCCGTCTCATTACCTTTCCAGTTTTCGTGTCCAAAAAGCACTTATCAACTGGATCTGGTATTTTCCTGTAGTCAGAATCTTTACATGCGTTTAATTGAAAACACTCTTTGCTCCCACGATGCGAAAAAGTACCAACTGGGCATGGACGGCATGCTGTTTGGCCAGTTTCATTTTGAAATGTGCCATATGAACATTTTTTACATTCTTGACTGCCATCATTGTCCGAAAACGTCCCAACTGGGCACTTGCTACACATCGTATGGGCTTTTGGAACGCCAACCTGAGAACAAGAAAAAAAACATGCTAAAAGGTAAATAATTATCGAAGTAAATGAAATTTTGGAGATTTTGCATTTTTGATTCTCGGAATGGATTTTGCCACCAATGTTTAATTTAATGACCAATTGCTAAATTTCTACGTACATTATCGTCAAAATTATGATGAGATAAAGAAAATTAATTTGTGAGGACTGTGAGGACTTTGATCGTGAAAATGATCGTGAAAATGATATCTCGAAAAGGTGGATTGGCTGTATTTATCAGACAACTTTCTTGAACTTCTTGTCAAATTTTGGCTTGATAAAAATCACCCTATGAGATGAGTAGTCTTCCAATAATTCCAAGTGCAGCATCACCTTTTTCTGGTGTAAACACTGCCGAGGCTTCTGAATCTAGTTCCCGGTATGTCACGTGTATGTCACATGCAGTTTAGCCTAAGACTTCCTGCATGAAAGGCCGTGTACCGTAAAGAGTGGAAATTACGAAAGGAAGAGTGGAAATTACAAAAACAATAGACTAGGCCTACTTTGAAAATTCGTAAATAAAAACGAAGTTATGTGAAAATCCTTTTGCAACAGGGATCAGCGCACAAGAAAACAAGAGATTGTAATGCAAACTCTCAAAAAGTGACATTCAAATCAGTAAACCTATTTAATTTATTTGGTTTAATTTTGCTATCTCAACAACGGCGTTCTGATTTTCGTTCATACAAAGGCGATTTGCAATTTCTTTCAAAGGAATTCACACAACTCATTTAAGAAAATAAAAAAAGCAAACTATGCACCTGAAAGTGTAAAATCCTTTGAAAGCAAATCGTCTTCTTTATCTGCTGTCAGAATCTTTGCTTTGGATATAAAATTTAGCCCTCGTTGCTACCCCCGCATTCACAAAATCTAACATTAGATTTACCCATGAATTGAAAACGAATCCGGGGTAAATTGTTACTTATATTACCATATAGGCAAAATATATATTGAATAACATAAAGAACGTAACGTACAAAAGAGACATGCGCAACGTATGCCACATCTGTGAAGCCTCCTTTAGCTCCGCAACTGCTGCGATGATTCCATCGAAATACGTGTGTGCCCTGCGAATGAAATTGAATTGAACACATATAAGAGAAATTGAAGTTCTACAAAATGGAAAACTCAAAATGATTCATCGCAAAAAACACAAATTCTCAAACGAAAAAATCTATAAATTGTCTAAAACCTTAAAACTCGATGGCCGGTACCAATAAAAAGCATTAAAATGAATGCGGCAAGTAGCTACACTTTAACAAAAAGCAATTTCCCACTGCACTTCAAAATTACCTCGAAACAAATGCCCACTTCTATCAACATGAAACAAAACAAATGTATAACTATACAGTACGAAAATTCAAAAAATGTTGAGCTTGTCTCTGGAATAATCTCTCAATATCCCTCCAATCAACTTCAAACATTAGAGCTTGCAAGAGGTAACTCAAAGATTGGTTCAGTTCTGAATACTAAAACAATGGAGCAAAGTGACCATTAGCTTCGTCTCAGAATGTTTACACGCTTTCAAAAGCATTTTTTCTAAACTCTTCTATATTATATTGCTGTTATTGCTACCAATACTGTTGTACTTTTGCTGAATTGTTGCTGTGATGAGTTCATTTTCTCAAGTGTATTTAGGCATATAATCCTTCTTGTTATTCTATAGCCCAGGCTTGTTAATATATGCTTTTCTCGGGATGTGTAGAATACATTAATCTTTTTAATCTATAACCCATTACCAGGCTTCATTAATGTGTGTGAGCGCGCCAGCACCGCTCGCATGAACAAAATGTCCCTACAAACAGTATTGGTATCAGCTGCAGGCACGTTTACTTTACACATAATGCTCTAATTACGGGCACCTCTTCCTCACTCATTTGCTCGCATGTACAGAATTTTTAAATGATGAAATATCCAATACTGTGACAAATCTTTTTTGGTGATTTTTAAGGTTTCAATTATTTTGGATCATTTTCTTGGATACAAAAATTTCGCTGCTGATACTTACGACAGTTAAATTGTATTTGAAGACTCTCCATGTAAATTGAACATCAGATTTTAAAACTAGCTTGTTGTCCACATAAAATGACAGACCTTTTCTGCAATCTAATACTGATCTGGCGCAAGGAATACCATCCACTTTATACCGAAAACTGATGTAATTTCCTCCATCTTTCTCGCTCGCAAAAGCCATGTACGTCTGCATGTTCTTTTTGTCTAAACATTTCGCTCCACTTGCTTTGTCCAAGTCGCCATTCGAAACAAGATACGAGAAGTCATCTAAAGATCAAAATATTTACAATAAAATCCAAAAATCAAAAGCACCACTTTTATCTGAAACATGCTTTTCTCGTGTACACCAAGCCGGTGCGGGACAGATACAAAGCGAATATGACATAGTTTCATGTAGAATTGGGAAATCTGGATCAAGAACAACGAATCCTGGTCTAAATTATGCAGGTACGAAACGAATACGCTGCCTTGGCAAACGAATACGCATACGCAAAACTAGCGAAAAGAATACTATTTTTGAATATTGTAAGCCTCGGGGTGAAAGCAGCATAAAAACGTCCCGTATTCGACCCCTTCAATTATGCCATATGCATTTGAAGCCAGTTTGTCGTATCGTATTAGTGTGGATTTAATGCCGTATTAGTGTGGATTTAACGCTGGCATAGTGTAGACGGGAGGAACAGAGGAAATTGATACACCGTAGGAAAAGATAGTGAAATTGACACACCTATTTCAAAGAAGTTATCCTTTGAAAACAATAAGAAACCATCTTAACTGGAAAATGTAAACAAGCGAAGCGATGCAAAGTTGCGGAGGAGATGTTTACATTTTCAAGTTGAGAGAGTTTTGAATTGTTTTTGACGACTAACCGCTTTGAAGTTGGTGTGTAAATTTCACTATTGTTACAAAATTTGCCGGATCTGTAGACGGGAGGCCAATGCGGCATCAAAACGGGGGTCATAACAATTCTTTGACAACAACTCCATTAAACGTGCAGCGGTGGAGAAATTCAGTGATTGCCTGGGCCCCCTAAAACTAGGGCGAAACAATTTAAAATTTAAATTTGAGATCGCCTACATGCAAATTCTTTTAATTTTCCGTAATATGCAGTAAAGGATTGACCTTTCAAAATTGGGTAACGAAAAATGGAGCCAAGCAGTCAACAATTCCCCAGTTGCTTAACTGGTCTCGGCTTAAAGAACGATTTGCACGATAGATTACATTAACCATGTCTTTGATTAAAAAGTTTGACAGTTGTACAAGTCAAATCCTATAACACAAAAGACCTCAAAAATTGTGAAATAACAAATTCCTTTGCAAAATCAGCACCTCCAATCATAGCTTATGAGAAATGTTTGTCAGACTGAACAATATTCAGTAGCTGGGTTTTTCAACATTGCATGGATGCAGTTAGGATATCTCTTATGATTGCAATGCTAAAATGCTGTGCCAAAAGTTAAATGTCGGTGCATATAGCCTACAATGCAGTATTCCAATTTATATTTTGATCCCATCTCCATAACGTTTGCATTCTCCTGCAGCAAATATTAATTTTAAATTCGGTTTTTAGAAATTCTAGAACAGGTCAAACTGATTAAGAATTAACTCTTAAATAGCAAATATTGAGCCAAATATTAAAAATATATTGCATGTATATTTGAAGGTTTTAAATTGAGAAATGAGTTTCTTAATGAGCTATGAGTTGTTGTTACTAGTGCCAAAAGCCCTAATACAGTAAGAACATGCCAATAAGAAGCATTACTTAAAAGAAACCAAAGGGTGATTTTTGGCAAAAATTCAAGAATTATTTTTGAGAATTGATTAAAAGAGTTAATTTAATTATAAATATTAATGATACTAATGAGCAACCTTTCCATGTGATCTTAACATCATTTTCAAGCTAAATGAAATAAAAGACGTTTGTATATCTTCAGAAAAATAAAATTAGAGAGATTTTTTATCACATGGTAAGAAGCCTGGTGGTTGAGATTCAATTTGGGGGCGATGGAATCTGACTGCTTGTTCAATTTTGGTTTTAAATCTTTAATGAACAACATTTCGTAGATTAGACAATCTGTTTTCCCTCCACATTTGCAGAATATTTTGAATTGCTTGTACAAATTCGGAGCTGCATTCCATATTGTTCTTTAACATGGCAACCAATGCTGGAGGCTTTGTGCTCCTCAATCCTTTGGTTAATTTGAGTTGATTTTAATATTAAGTTAATTTCAATGAGGGAAATCATTTCAGGTAATATAGGAGCATTGTTATGACTTTTTTATCACATCATTAGCAGTATACATCAGTCCAACTCTATCTAAATTGATAAAATAATAAGAAACCAGACAGGCTGATTTTCAAATACCAGTTGCTTATTGGCAGGTTCTTAACTGTATTGTTATTACTGGTTTCCTCACAATCATACAGCAAACAGTAATATTCATTTTAGTACCAGTGCTATTTTATGTGATAGAAAAGAATTTTTCCTAAAACATATTGGCAAATTTACAACCTTTCATCTTTGCAAAAAAAAACTGGAATGGCTAAGTCAATGCACACTTCCTGGGAAGAAATTACAAAAGAACCAAATCTCCCAATTTCAACAAATTACCAGAAAATGCAAAATCATACTAAAGTTTATGATAAGAAACAGAGTCATATTTTGATAATTAAAAAAAGATTTAATTTTCACAGCAACCTGATGTAGCCACAAAATAACAATATTATGAAACATGGAACAGATTGCAAACAGCTGTTTTAAAAATACAATTATCAACAAAATGAAAAGTCTCACTTGATGGCCTCCACCCTTTACACAATCCTCCCTTCACAAGAGTGACACAAAATGGCATAAATCTGTAACCACTTCCAGGAACATTCAATGAACCGTTCCATCGTTCCCACGTATCTATAATCATTCCACCAAGACTGTAATTTCCAGCTTTGCATTTTTTGCAACTCCACGTAAACTTGGGCTTTGTCACTATGTCAATGCCCTCACCCGCATCACACACACAAGGAAGGCCAGTGATAAGAGATGGGAAATAAGATGTTTTTAAACTTGGATCACTGAAAAAATAAAATACACAGGCATTTTTATCCAAATTAATAAATATATAATATAATATTCTCATGCATATAAGCGCACCCCAACTATATAAGTACATTCACCTATACCCAAATGAAAGAAAGTGGTATTGTCATTCTTCAACATTGACAACTCTTTTTGTAAACTCTTGTAAAACTTTAAATGGTACCTCTAACCCATTTCTATGCTTTGTATGTCTGTATGCTATTGGCACGCCTGTATGTGCAATTTTCATTATTGGTGCATGCACTTATACAGCAGAGCAGGTGAGTGTTTTCCAAAATAACAAAAACACACAAAATTTGCAAATACGCTGTCCTGTGGTAATAGGTTCCCAAAACGTTTCTATGGAAGAGTGTGGAGGAGGCTTCGACTTTGATACCATACTTGGTAAAATCTGCACAAAATAATATAGTTATATCCATCATTTAAAGAAAACTTTGTGTTTCTGTAAAACCAGAGTGTTTGATGATGAACATAATCAAGATCACAGCTGAATTTATAAAATTACATTTGAATGGTATTTGAAGGAGGCATGAGTGCATTAAGTTTTGAATCATCTATCATAAAAGGAAATAGATTTAACTAGTATAATCAAAATTGAAAATCATTGTTATGAATGATGTCATATTTTTATGAGATGCTGCCCTTCTCTACAAAATCTAAATGCAATTGACTTCTAGCTGCATGTTTAAAAAATTTATTGCAACTATTTGCTCAATGATTACCAAAATGTAAATTTGCAAGCTTCTCAAGAATGAACAACCAATTTTCAAAAATTCATTAGCACCACCATGATATTAAGAAAACCTAAATGTTGGTTTTCATCAAGAAATACAACTTTTTGCTCAAGGGGCTCATGGGTAAAGATTCTTCTGTTCAACACTATTGTAACTGACCATGAATGGGGCAAGCCCCCTACATATCATTTCTTGAGCCTTTATTTAAGTAAGAAGATAACAAACATTATGTTAAAGCTTCTTTTATAAATTAAATTGAAACAAATAAATACAAAAAATAGGCTCGTTTTTTATCAGCTTATTTCAATTCAAATATTTTAAACATAATTTAATAAATAATAGTTTCCAATTTATTAATATTAGAATAATAATAAATGTTTTACAAATGTGTGGCTTTTTGGGACAACGTGAGTATATTTTTTTAATTTTAATTTTACATCAGCATGCATTCCATGTCTGTGCAGGTCAAAGATAGAGCAATAGAACAAATGTAAATTGCATTAAAATATTGCATCTCCATGCCACAAATCTAGGGCATACACATGCATGGAATAAACTCTGGATTTTAAGTCATTGTAGAAAACTAATTTGATTTTAACAGCAAAGAAACCAATGAAAATATTGGCCAGCCTGTCTCTTGGGCATGCATGGAAAATATCATGAATGTGTCATAGTGCATGCCCATGCTTGCATGCATTAAAAACACACCTGGCTTAAAATAAACCTTTGGTGAAACACTTTGTCTCATAATTTTTGTATTCTTATCAATTCAAAATAGGCTCAAAATCTTGCTAAATTTTGTTGACTTCCTGTAAAATTAGATGTGAATAGGAAACCTTTGCTTCAGAAACAAAATGTTGTAGTTTCTTTATAGGTAAAAAGCAGGTGATCCAGGAAAAGAAGTATATATGTCAAAGAGAAACTGTCCTTGTGAAAAGAAATAGGTACAGCAGAGAACCATTAGTTCGTTCATTTTTCATTAATGCATTAATTTAACGTGCATTAATGAATTTGTGCATTAATGAAGTTTAATGTTATGAAATCAAAATTTTCACAAAATCATATTATTTGAAATACAAGATCCTGTATAACTAAGCAAAATGTCAGCTTGTAACCAATTTCCTGCTGGGGTCTGAGAACCTATAAAGTTCCCTGCTACCAAAATAAAAAAGGTTTTCATAAAAGGTTAAAAAACTACTTTATTTAATCTGACAAATATATTTGTGAATTTGTTAACTATTTTTGTTGATTTCAATTTCCTGCTGAGGTCTGAGCACCTATAAAGTTCCCTGCTGCCAAAATAGAAGAGGTAGGTAAAAAAACAGCTGAGATTAACAGAAGTAGATTAAATATCCAAAGTCAGGAAACTCCATGACATCAAATAATTGTCAAATAATTTCTATAGAAAATTCTCTGAAAAGAATTACTTAAATTTCAATAGGTTCCATTTAAAATAAATAACAGGATCATGGTGCTTTATTCAAAATTTCAATTCAATATTTAAATAGGTGCTTGCAAAGGCCTTTGCTTTCATATGGTAAGACATAGGCAAACATTCAAACAAAAAATACAGGTGGCTCAATACAGTATTTGTGAAATCCATATTGTGGCTTTCTTTAGTTTTCCTCTAAATTGTAATGTTAGAATTCAGTAGTTTTGATTCAAAATTTTTCTCAATTCAAATAATTGAGTCAAATAATTTTTTGATAAATTCTTTCCATGTTAACTTTGATTTAAGAAATTCATCAATGATTATGTGGAAAAGAATGCTTTCAACAACGATCATATATCAATCAAAAATGCATGTTTTATGTAATCCACACCACACAGACAATGAATGGTCATGGAAGATGTGGACTAGCCCAATGAAATCTGTTTCTAAAAGAAAGTTTACACACACTAACAGGCATAATAAGAACATAATAAAAACATAAGTGAGAGGCACCCACAATCTAAGAGCCAGAATTATCATCTTAAGCCTACATCTGCGAATAAAAATCTCTTTAATACGCAATGTTGACGATACTACACAGCGGCTTTCGCCTCTCTTTTGTTTTTATCTGGCAGAAAATAACGACAACTCAGACAAGAAACAAATTGAAATAAAAATATCTAGAATTCAACCACTATATTTTATGACAAGTTTATGTGTAATTAATGGCATTGCCAATTAGATGGCATATTAATCATATAACATACTCTTTATGTCTGGCCGACGATATCATTTCAAAATTTAAAGCGCGAGTTCGATCGAGTTGAAATGATGAGCAGACTTACCACTTCTTTCTCAGAAAAGGCACAATTGAGCGCGTTTTATTTTCGTTACATTGCAAGAGAATTCTACCAAAGTCCCCTGCCACGCAAGCGTTTGCGTCGACAACGACAGGAATGCTCCAATATGTGACCAATGCTAAAAGTACAATGCTCACTTGCTTTGCCGGTGCAAAGAAGTGCGGCGCCATGTTGATGTTCACTTCAAGTCTGTGTTCTTGGTTTCAGAATAGAAATTAATTTGAGACGCGCCTTCACATCCAGTGTCACGCATTTGGTGTCACACAACAAAATGTCACCTTCCCAAAGATAAACAGAAAGAGATAACCTTATTTCCATTCTTCAGTTTTGACAAACCACAAAACAGAAACAGGAAGCTATTTTTCAAAATCTTTTATCTTTTTCAATAACCCCGACGTAGTTCCCGACGTACTAAAATTATGTAATCGCGGCAAAAAGAAAGCTACTCAACACCCGAAAAATTACCACTTGTATTTTCTCCTCTTCTTGAAGAATCATAGAAAGGCCTTCTTCAATAGAAGTATTGGGAGCCCCAATTCTGATTATTTCGAAAGTGCAACGACGTCAACCGACGACGGGAGTTTGATTTTTCCCCAACAAAGGAGGATTTTTGAAATTTTTTTTTAATGTCTGCTCATTAAATTTTTTTCTTGACGTTGGTTTCTCTTGGCCTCAACAAATACAAATGATAAAACTGTAATCCCCTGTAATCATTATGATGAGAACAAAAGATGATATACAATTCCTAATAAAAACATTAAACAGATCAAAACCACTGTTTTGAAGAGATGTTATTAAATTTCAGAATTGTGGTTTTGGGTTTGGCTCAGTAATAGTTCTTCAGCAGAATAATTTCATGGTCTTTCCCTCAGTTGGTCGACAGTTTGGTTTTGACATAAAAATTCATATTATGTTTTTTATCATGGATTGTTCTGTAATGCAGAGGTTCTATGTTGTTTCTTCGACAGAGGTTCTGTGTTGTTTCTTCGACTTATGAGAAACAGCACGGAGCAAGGAGCAACACAGGACCTCTGTATTAGAGAGTAGGATTGGGCTTCATGGAAGCTATCGAAATTGAGAAGCAAATTGTTCCTCCGCAGTACAAACGTGTTTTTCCTTTTAGAAATCAGCGACAAAAATCGCCCATGTGCGGGCTTTACTCCCTGGCATGCTGGCAAGCAGTTTGTTATCTACTGGAGAAAAAAAAATAATCAACATAAAATATTTCTGCAAAAATATTAAACTACATCTACATGTACTACACATTTATATCAATATGAAAGTGCTAAAAGTTTCGTAATTTTTAAAAAATTTAGTTCTAAAATTTCTTCAATCTTAAAAAATCTTAAAGTTTCTTAAAAGGTTACAGAAAAGTTTCTTAACTTTTCAGCTCCAGTACTTGCTTCTTATAAAAATATTGTGTATGCATATGAATTTATCTTTAATTGGTCACAAGCCTTGGGGAAGTGATCACTCCTTCTCACCACAGCATAAAACCCATCGCCTACAGAATAAAAGAGAAAATACTTATCCGTTTTCATAAATTACTAAAGATGGAAGAGACAAAACGAACAAAACAGGTCAACGTTTTTTTATAAGAAGCACTGGTGAAACCCGCGAAAACTTATGAAACTTTTACGAGTGAATGAAAAATTGCTAAGAAACTTTTTAGTGAAGACTACATATTGCTTAATATATATAGAAATACATCCAACCTGGACTGGTGGTATATCCCAGTCCACTACACGGAGATCTTAAATACTTTGGCAGAAGTCTGAAGTTATACTTGAAATTATACGGAGATGGATATGTATGTACTCTAAAGCAAGTTGATTGATTTTCTGTTCATATTCTGCAGATAGAATTTAGTTAAAATCGAAGCTGTCGCAACAGGCCTCTTAGACTCATCCTTTGTGAAATAATGTGCGAGTTATTCATGTATTGTCCTGCTCATCAAATATGTTGCATTGATAGTCAAATTTGCACTTTTTATCAAACCAAAACCGATCAATTCTGTTCTTGAATTGGTTGATGTTCCTTGCATCCACCACTTCTTGTGATAAAATGTTCCAAATTGGAACCACTCCTGTCTTGATCTGCTCATTTGTAACTGAAGGGAGTGCCCTCTTGTCCTTCCAAGTTCATTTTCTAGCTTGAGAGGCGGCAGACACTGTTTGTCATAGACACCTTTCATAATTTTAAAACTTTCAAGCATATCCCCCCTGTATCTTCTGAATCTTAGAGTTGGCAGATTTAAGGATCTTAGACTTTGCTCATATGTTAAATCCTTTATACCTGGGAGCACTTTAGTATCTCGCCTTTGCACACTTTCAATATTTTCAATGTTGCATTTATTTGCTGGAGACCAGACTGGTGCTGCATATTCTAGGTGAACTCGTACCATACCCTTGAACAAGAACTTAAACATTCTGTTATCTAAGAACTGAAATGTCGTCCTTATCACACCTAACATTTGATTCCCTTTGCAAGTCTTTCTCTGCGGTTACTTTTTTTATTGTCAGATCCCCTACTGTATACTCTTGTTCTGAAACAGTTTCTCTGTTATTCAGACATAGTCCTTTTAGTTTATCTGGATGGTACTGCATGAGCCATTTTTCACTCCATTTTTGCATTTTGTCCAGGTCCTGTTGCAGTATTTCATTGCCCTCCTTGTCTTTGATAGTTCACCATATTTTGGAGTCATCTGCAAACAAGTATATTGTGCTTCGTACAGCTTCGGGCAGATCATTTATAAAAATCAAAAACAGTAGTGGCCCTAGTACTGAACCCTGTGGGATACCAGGCTTAACATCCTCCCACTGTGAGGAAACACCATTCAACAGTACTTTTTATTTCCTGCCTTAATGATCTTAATGGAGTGGACATGATGTTAGATGATGGATTCAGTGAAGAAATTTTATCCTGTACAATATATACCCAGTTTTTAAAATGTTTTCGTTAAACAAAATAATGCATAGTAAAAAAAATTTATACACAATTAAGAAACTTTTAAGAAACATTTTACTGGTGAAAATTAGTCCAAAATGGTCCAAAGTTAAGAAAGTTTCACCAGTGGAGCCAGGCTTCTGATAAATAAAAACGTGTAAATAAGCAAAAAAGGCTAAACAAGATAAACTATTGGCATTATGGAATTAAAATAGACAGAAAACAATTTCACATGAAAAATACATCTTGTGGAGTACATGATGAATACATTGAGCATATATGGAAATGCCGTACAGGGGCGCAAATAAGGGGGGTGTGACACCCCCCAATAATTCAAGAAATCGGTCCCGGTTGGCATTTTAATAGGGTAAAATCAGTCCCAATCCGACTCTGTTACAAGTTAGATTATCTTCTCTACTCTTGTTTCAGTCGTATTTTCTGGCAACAAGATTGTTGTTCCGTCCGTAAAAGCCGTATTTTCGAAACCGTGTTGGACCGGTATTGCCATAATTTGGATAGCCAAACGCTAAAAAAATGGCTCAAATTCTTGACAGATCCCAAATTTTCCGACAAAAACCTTTAAAATAACGTGTTTATCGACAATTTGGCAAGATTTGGTGGTCACTTTCCTGCAAAACCACCCCGAATACCGCCTCTGTCTACGGCAGCAGTATGGGGCGTCTATTTCAAAATGGGAACTTTGGCTACACTTCTTTCCAAAAATCCTGAAATTTGTTAATGTTTTGAATAATCTGTCCTAAAACTGTGCTATTTGAATTATTTTTAGGAACAAATGTAAAGCTCAATATAAAATATGATAGAGAGAACGCAAGCAAACTTTTGTTGTTTTTTGCGAAATGTAGTAATGAAAACTAGTGATTTTAATGAGTGAAATAATGTTAAGTTTATATCCCAGATTATTGAACACGCGACAACAATACAACTGGTTGTTAAGTGACATTTGGAGCTTTAGATATATATATATATAAACAATCAGCCGATAGTACTACTGTGTATTAAGGTGTTTATGTATATTATATCGTAATTATTATTATTTTTTTGTGAAGAAAATATATTTTGAATGAAGTCGATGGCCTAGTGGTTAAGGCGCCTGATTCACGATCGCAAGATTCGTGGGTTCGAATCCCACCAAGGTCATACTTGCTGCGAAAGTGTGAGGAGAGCTCCTAACTCTGTGTATATCCAGGCAAAGGCAAAAGGAATCACGAGGTGTGGTTAAATCAAGAGGAAGGGCCGGGGTCGCCCTGTGCCAAGCGCAGAAACACATGTGCCTGAAACTGTAACTGTATGACCCGTGTCCTCCGCTGGGAACAAGTCATCTTGAGACTTTCGTGGGCTAGGCACGTTAAATATGATAACTTACTTACTTTTTATGTAAAAATCTCGGTCCTTTGAACGTACACCCCCAAAAATTGTTTGCATTTGCGCCCCTGATGCCCTAGATTCTCAGGAAACATGCCAGAAAAGAATAGTATTGTCATTATTATTATTATGCAAATTGATGCCAACGGGTCACAACCAAACAGTATAATGTGGACAAAAAAAAGAGATAATTTGTGGAAAATCAAACCTTAATAATTGCAAATTCCACGACTTTATGTACATTAAATCATGCACGTCGCTGTGTTGTATGTACACTATAAAATAACATGTGATTTGTGAATTTTGAATAAAACAAATGTGAAAACTGGGCTACCAACACACACCAAGAATGTGTAATTAAGACAATTGTGTAGTACGATATTAAAAGAACGGTCTTTAATGGTACTATCGTCAGCAATGATGGAAGAGGGGGACAAGGGGTAAGAAAACAGCTGAATTCTTTTATTTTCCCGTTGTTTTGCCCTAATTTTCAGTGTTCTTCCCTTTGCCATATCCTCCTTCCGACATGCCTGACTTCAAAACTGAAATTGTGTTAAAAAAAACTGAAAAACAAGACTTTAAACTACAAATGATTAGATAATTAAAATAATCTAAGTAAATCAACTGCTGGTTAATGGAATACCAATTTAGTAAAGAATGTTTTGACGTATATTGTCTGTCTCTGGTTTTGCGGAAACTTTTAGTCAAATTAATTCCAAAAGACTCAGACGTTTGGTGACGAAATGTCTTTTGAGATGTTGAATTATTGGCACATAAATGGCGGCAGGAAATTGTTTTTTTGGATCTGAGAGAAAAAGAAACGAGGAAAGAAACAGACTTTAATTCAAATTTAGGTGCTAGAATCATCAGCCCTCCTTGATAACAGACCTAAAATCAAGTGTTTTCGCCAATTCGACAAATCGGTGAAATCCAACAACTGTTTTTCAAACAAGAACGAACCAGGAACAAAATTTTAAAAGTACCATCATACAAAAGTATATTCAACAACATTCCAACACCGTGACACATCGCATGGGAAAATTTTGGATTTCATTCCAATTTGATTGATTTGTTGATTTTTGCAAATAACCAATCAATTCGCAACATTCGTGGTCATGTGATGAAAATTCTTTCAATTGATTGGGTGATCTCACGATAGCTGGGTCAAATACAAATTATCCTTTGATGCAAGGTGTACCATTGTGGACAACTGTTCCCACTTCCCGTCTCAGAAAACAACATGTCCTTGCTTTTGTTCAACATGCTGTGAATTATTTTTCCAACAAAAAATAAAATATCGACCTTTGCAATTCTAACCACAAACAGCACGTATGCTTTCCAAAAATTAGCACACCAGCAAAACATATTGTTCGTTGCTCTATTTTATATCACCACAATAGCCAAACGTAGGTGATCACGTTCATCCCGGAAGATTTATTGAGAAGCAACAAGGAAAATATTGCCAAACAACAGAATTACACAGAAGTAAATACATAAATGCTTTCTATTCTAACATAAGCTGGGCAGAATTTAAACAAAGTCCATCGATAAAAAATTTTTACATGTTTTTGAACAGCCTTGATATAAAATTTTGTGAGAACTAAAATTTCAAATATTATGAAAGTGGGAATAGAATGTGGGTACGTTCAGATGCCCTAAAACACATTTTGACATGTTTTTGAGAAAAGGCGTAAATTGGAAGCGGTGCGTTTGTAAAAAGGTTATAAAGCAAATGGCCTATTGCAAAACAACGTAAAACCAGATATTTTCAGGAAGCAAGAGGCGAACAAAACTTGATATAAATTTCAGTTTATCTTTGAATTAAGTTGTTTGTGTGTACAACCGCCTGCAAAATCAAAGTTTAAAAGGATTTGCCAGTTGATTGGAAACTAATCCGGGCGTGTACAGGTGAAAAGCAACGCAGAGTTAACAAGAAACATTCTTAATCAAAAACGTGTATATATTGAATTTCCACAGTATTCCAAGAAACATTCCATTTAGGGCCTGTTTGCATGTGCAAAATTATCTCACCTTCCATAAGCTCCACCTTCCTGTGCAAATCTTTGTAATTTTAATCTTGCGTTCTTATGGGAAACATTTTATCCAAAAAGAAAGGAGGATTACTCATGTCTGGCCAAGTTAATTGAGATGAAATTTTCCATATAAACACACGCCAATTTCATCTCATCTCCAGCTCGTGGCCTAGATTGAGGGGTGATTTTCTGCATAAAAACAGGCCCTTAGCATAGGGAATACGCCTCCAGCACTTCCAGCGATTGGTATCGCCAAACGAACACCAAAATGGTCCGCATCTGCGCAAGGATAAAGTTGCCAATTGTCTATTTTAATTAAAAAGTTCGCGTGGCTGGCACAACTCCTCATCGATTCCGTAACATATCTTTTCAGCGTCGCAAGTCTGTTTTCAGCATCACAAGTCCGTGACAAACCTGTCCAGTTTCACAAATTCTCGCGTCCAGTTCTAAAAGTCGCTACCATCATCATCTGAAATATCAATACTTGGCTCAACCACGTCGTCGTCAGAGTCGGATGCATCCTCGTTATCACTTTCATCAAATTTGTACTTGACGTTCCCTCTGGCCCGAACGGCTCTCGTGCCTCTGTCGCTTGGTTTTGCTGGCTCAACGATTGGATCGTCAATCGAAAAGCTTTCATCGTCGTCGTCACTTTCAACTATTTTCTTTCTCTTGGCAGCGGGCATTCTTTTCTTCGTCGCTTTGGAGACCTGAAAATATTTCCGGAGAAAATTTTCAAATTTGGATTGTTCAACACAGTAGAAAATTAAAGAAAAAATTTTCGCACAACACAGATGCAAAATTAATACAGTAGATCTTGGCTATTAAGAAACTGGACATCTACTGTAGTTCCTTAAGATGGAGGATCTACTGTAGTTCCTTAAGATCATCTTCTTATGAAACTGAATGGTATTCGATTGATCATACTACAGAACCAACAGCAAACAAGAAAATCGTCATATGACAACAAACACAGCACATCATTGGAGCAACGAACAATTGTCGCAGGCTACTGGCCTAATTAGGGCGCGTTTGTAACTCTGTTTACACGTGCCTTAACCATGCATTAACTAACCCTGGGAAAGGCCTTGTGGCCTATTGACAAACATCCTAAAACGTTATGCTTTCAGGAGGTAAATGTGGGTAGAATTTTACATTAATTTCAGATATTGCTACATAAGTTTGTCATGTAAATTGTAAGTTGGTTTGCATGTGCTGCTCCCCTGCAAAAATAAAATCTGCATAGGATTTGCCAGTTTAGCATAAATAAATCCGGGCGTGAAGGGGTTAAGCCTAACAAAAATAAGTTCAAAAGTTCAAATCTGCTTAAAAAGTGTCTAAACTGTCTAAATTTGAAAAACTCGTTGTCAAAGATCATAGTTTATTTTTCAAAATTACGAATCGTTGCAAAGTATGCGCTTATACTCATGAATAAATATCAGATGAGATCCACGCAATCCACGTATGCTATAAGGCATTGCAGAGACCTCCAAATTCCTAAACTAAAAAGCGAATTTGCCAAAAAAGGTTTTCACTATTCTGCCTGCTCTTAAGGTTTGGAATGATATTCCTATTAACATACACGAGAGCTCACAACATTGGACTGCTTTAAAAAAAAATCTGAAGCGGTTCATATGAGCTGACCGCTAACAACACGACGCCCTGGAAGAACAGCCATAACTTATTATATATTTATCACCTTATCTTATATTTCAAGATGTAGTATTATTATATATATTGTATTAACATATTAGCTAAAGGGTATTTATCGTGCGCAAATAATAGAAAATTAAAAATGAAATTTTCCGTTTTATTTTGAATTTAAGCATAAAGTAACAACAAAACAAGCACTTGCAAAAAATGAAAAAGACCTTTAAAAAACAAACAAACAAACAAACAAACAAACAACGATGGCTTTACCTTTTTAGCCGCAAGCTCACTATCGTCATCGCTGTCCGGTGAAAATACAGGTTTTCGTTTTTCAGCAGCTTTTGCAGTCGAAGCGAACAAAGTCAGTTGCTTTCCATCTGCATCTCCCTTCTTTGTTTTCATGCTGCGGCCTTTCCCTCCAGCAACAAAGGTTGGCTTCTTTGCAGGAGCCCTCTTCTTCTTTGTAACTAGTGGCAACGGGCTATCCTCTTCCGGTTCCCATGCTGACGACTTCTTCTGAAATGGTGGAGATGATTCTTTCTCCAAGACGACAATGTCGGAATCCTTATCTGACGAAGCATTGGATGATGCTACATCAAGTAAATCCTTTGCAGCTGTTCTACCTTTATCAAAAATACAAACAGTGTTTATATGATTAGTATTACTGAAAAAAAAATAAGAAAATAAGAAAATAAGCTTATGCCAAATGCTAAAATATATGATATAGTAGGGTCCAACTTTTAGTAAATTCATTTTTTGGGATCTTGCCCTATTGTCTTCAAATAATCGAAAACATTGAAAAACGTTGATCAAATTTCAAAAGCTTGAGAGCACATGGACAAAGAGAGATTCCTGCAACCATGTCAAAGAATCTTGCGAATCAAAGACTCTTTCAGTTTTCATGCGCTTTCAGTTGCATGCGTCATTTTCCGCAGTTTGAATAAAAGCTTTTCATTTTCTTTAAAAGCATGAAGTCAATATTTGATCTCAATGATATCAATGTTTTTGTTTTTTAATATTTTCGAGCTTCAATGAGATCGACAACTTTTTGAATATCGCTTATAACGGAAGAACAAGCGTTGAAAAAAAAAAGTATGTTATGGTTTAGTAAATTTAGAGAGAACGCTATGTAACTAGAGCATTCTGTTTGATAGTGTTAAAATCACTGAATGTTTCTTAACCATATTATAAGAAACATTTCAGCCTGTTTCCAGATTAATGCCCTTTTAATAGGAAACTAAACAGGCTGTTTTGAAAAAACTGGTTTCTACTTTGCGGGTTCTCATTGTAGGTGTATTCATATTCCACTGTACCTTTCGATTGTTTGCCACTGTCAATCTCTTCCGTTTTCTTTTGTTTGACAGGTGTCAGTTTCTTGATGAGTTCTTTTGTTCTTTCGACTTCACTGTTTTCTCCTTCAGATTCTTCAGATTCAAATGACAACGCGGGTTTCTTTTTTGCGAAAGTCGTCGTAACTTTCTGTTTTTTCGCTGGCACGAAATCATCATCCTCATCATCTGAAATGTTGAAGCTTTCTCCTTCGTCTGAACCCAGGAGAGTGATTTTCTGAAGAAAAAAACCACACACACATGCATAAAAACCACACACACAGTTTTGTTGATTAAATGAAATTTATTTTTAATTTTCAAGACATCATATGTTTACATATATCTGGATTGAAATTTAGAAAAATATTTCTTTTTAAATACTGTGCGTAAACATACGGTGAAAATCCGCAACAAACTCAACTTGTTGCTTAAAACTTAAAAAGATTTCAAATATAAATGTGCTGCTTTTTAATTTGATTTATGCTACAAGTAGATGTATTTTGTCCAATTCTGACTATAAAAAACAGTTCTTAAACAAAATAATCGTACACCACAGCCAAATGAAAAACGAAAAAATAAAAAAATCAACAATCTGATTTTCAAAACCCAGTTTCTTATTTATGGGTTCTTAGAGTATAGGAGACTTTAAACTGACAAACAAAACAATTATACATGCAAATATGTACCTTCCTGGGCTTCTTCTTCATTGGCTCAAAACTTAATCTTGATTGTTTCTTTGTACCATTATCTGAAGACAAAATAACAATTTTTACAAATAATGGACAAAACACCCTTCCCTTTCATTAACGTACAATATTCGCGCAGCAATCAAATGTTCCGATAAACTGACGACAATATATGATACAAATGGAAAATAATATAAATTTAATATATATAACATATGTATGTAAGCATTTTACACATATATATATTATTTTAATTCCTTACCCCTAAGACGCAAGATTACACAATGAAAAATACTGAATATTGAAGAAATAACAGGGGGTTGAATAAAATTGCTACTAAATGTGTTCAGCCTGTACAGGAGTGTGATTTTTATAAGAGTTCTTAAACTATTAAGTACCAAGTAAAAGTTTCCTAAAACGTTTATCTGGAAATTGACGAATTTTGCACGATTAAATTTCGAATTATTGAGAATAAATTTTTTTTACGAGATATGCCATAAAAAAGCAAAAACAATTAAAACACTGAAATTTCCATAATAGCTATGCCCTCATAATTTACGCAGACAACATTGATCACTGAAAAATACATATGCTTACACTATCCCTTACCAAAACTGAAATGGCGAAAAATCGCTTTACTTTCGAAAACAGCACAGTTTTTGATAAACTTCCTTAACCCCAAAATGATTTTAAAATCAAAGGTGAAAGAACACTGTTTATCATGAATCTAAACACCATGCTAGATTAGTATATTTTCAAAAACTAATTGTAATTCTACTTTAGTTTAAGTTTCTAGATCTTCAAGGTTTTTAAAAAGACACTTGTTGAGAAGAGTATTCTTATAGTTGCTGACAAGGTCACCCCAAGCTGTCTTATTATTAAATGTTACCTTTAGTCTTTGCTGCAAGCCGTTCAGCCAACGACATCATACCAGACGAAGTGCTGCTAGCATCATCCTTAATCTCCTTCACTTCCTCCTCCTCCTCCTTAATCTCCTTCATTTTGCTGGCCTCTTCCATCGCCTTCATTTTGCTGGCCTCTTCCATCGCCTTTGTGTCTTTCTTATTAGCATCTTTCTTGCTACCATCTTTCTTGCTAGCATCTTTCTTGCCAGTGTCTTCGTTCTTTTCAGTTTTCACTACCTTCTCTTTCTTGACGTTCTTCTTTAACGTCTGTTGTCTCATTGGTTTCCCCTTGGCTGCGGCTTTTGCTTGATTCGCTTCCTCGTTACGTTCTATCTCTTCAACTCTCTGCAGAAACAAAAATGCATTTTCTTACAAACATCTTGGGGAGATGATCTGACGCACAACGGCTCATCTTCAAAAACAGAATACAGCAAGGCCCGGCAAAAAATGAACTACTTTCTGCAAATCAGCAACGATTTTTGGGTTTACATTTGTATTGATCAACAAAATATATTCCCTGCCGAAAATAACAATGCGATTTATCACTCAAAAGAATACATATCACATCTTTCAAGTAAATCTCAATCAAAGTTTTTTCTGTGTTAATTTTTATTCTTTTCAATCGCAATCTCATTGCTATGTGCCAGATCTGTTTTTGCTTTACTATTTGACAAAAGACATGTCATCATAAAAATAAATGGTAACGAATATACAAATATATGCTTTAAATCTCTCATTTTTAGGAAAATGCAAGCCTGCAGTTTCTCATTATGTGATTTCTCGTTTGCGTGTTCTTCGTAAATCAGCTTCAAGGAAAGAATCATTCGTTTGTGTACACCCATTACAACACAAGCAATTAAAAACGGACAGGCAGCTGGGAAAACAGTATTGCAACAGTGATTGAAAACAAAAAGTAAAAAAAACTGAGAAAAAAATCAAGAAATTATCTTTCTACATTCTGACAAAAAAGAAAAGTATATATATATATATGCAGAAGAATCAACCTTTTTAAAAACCTACAGACTAAAAATTAAAGATACGAATAATATATATGTAATATTAAGCCTAGTGAAAAAAGAAATATAATCCAACGATTTCCTAAAATTAAAAAATTAAATTAAAAGATTCCCTTACGTCTAGCTCCTGGATGAAGTCATCGAGATCCTCAATCCACAGATCATCCGGTGTCTTTTTTAGAAGCAAGAGCAGTTCGTCTTTCTGTGGTAAAATAAAACAAAACAGAGTAAGAAAACTGACAAACCCACGAGTAAAGTGGAGTTGCTCCAAACCTAATATAAATTCAAACTAATATCTTTATTTTGTTTTTAGTTGTTATTGAAAAAATCGGAATGGAACTGCGAAAGGAAAAATAAAAAAGGAAGGGCACGTTGCATGGCATGGATAAGGAAATTGAAAGATTCCTTCTGTGCATACATGCAATTAAACTGTAAACAAATTTCCACTTTTACTCTTTGCTGCTGATGTTTAATCTGGAAAAATTACTTATGCAAAATTTTGATTATTTTCAATGAGTAATGAGCTAAAAAAAATTGATTCGTACCTTACTGTCTCTTTCGGCTAGAAGGTGTTCTTTTCTTTCCTTGGATAAACTCCAAAGATTCATGTTCAGAATGTAATTAAAATCAGGACCAGTCTCGCCACTCGAAACACTGCCTGCCTGGCTTTCATCTCCTGCTTCACTCTCGGCATCAATTTCTTCCTTAACTCGTGCGCTCTTCCACCCTTTCACTGGATCAGAAGCATAACCGTTCTCCGCCAACAGATTTATCAACTCCCTCTTGCTGCGGTTCTCTGTGTTTTAAGCAAGCACACAATTTTAGGTATTACTTTAATAAAAGGGGGAAAAGTTGACTCACAACTGTTGAGATAAACACTGCAAAAGGTGCAATGCAGCTCAAAAGACTACCATTACACATGGGTAAGAATAAAAACACATCGTAAACTCTTTTATTCGTCATTTCAACTACTGTCCCCTAATATGGTTACTTTACGGCAGTGCCAGCCAAAATAAACTCAGAAATACTGTTTCGACTGGCATTATTAGACTACTGCATTCGTCAATTTAGTAGCCTTTTTATAAACGGAAAAGCAGAAACAGTCTACAAACACTCAATTAATTAAGCTTTTTCTTGTAAAGTTTTCAAAACATTACACAATCTTTTATAACACAAACAATTATTAGAAAATAAAAATCGTACAACAAAAAGCTTTACAAAATGGATCATGATGATTTTTATATTTTCTGACCTAAAAAGACGTTTCCCAACATACTCAATGTACAAAATAATGCCTCATGCCGCCTGCTCCTTGATCACTTGTATTTTACTTGAATTTTGCAGAAGAAAAACTGCATGTTACAAATCTTGTAAATCTAATACTTGTATCTATATCAGCTTTTTATATTCAACTTTTCGCTGACTTAATATGGTCATAATTGATACCTGACAAAAAACTTTTTAGGCCTTCTAGACAAATTTAAACGTAATGTAATATATATAGCCTTTCAAACTTCATCAAACAATAAAAAAAGGCATTACCAATTGTAATTTGACCATCAATCTTCTCGATGATAAATCTTGCTTGGTTCTCCAACTTTGAAGCCTCTGCCTCCAACATTCCCTTCAAATAGTTCCTCCTCTCTCTATATTTTTGTTTCCTCACATCAAAAAATTCTCGCAAAATTTCCTCCACACTTTCGTATTTCTTAAGAACGCCATTTCCATCGAATAAAACCTGAGGAAAACACAGTTGGGTTGTTAAATACAATTCCACCATAACATATTCTTGAAAACGTGTTTCAAACCATCTTTCAAACCATCTTTCAAGCCAATTAGCGTAATTTTTTCCCATACACAATTAACAATAAATTATAGTAATTTTATATATAATGTGCAATCAACGTTAAATATTAAAAACATTTTCTCACATGAAAACCCTCAAGAATATTATCAGTGAAACGAGCATCATTAACTTTGCACAAGTCCCTTATGGCCCCTAATAAACCCCTCTCCATTGTGTTCAATAAATGAGCCTCCCGGAAGAATAACATGCTACTAAAGTAAATCCACAATAACATACCATTGAAGTGCAAGCTATTGAACTTTCAAGTTTAAATTTCTTTTCGATGCCATCTTGTTCAGCCTTAGCTAAATCGTTTTCGTTTAACTGCACAGTGAAATCAACAGACGTATCGGTAGAAAAATCCCTGTAATCACTGCAAATCAAATCAAAATAAAATGTATATACACATATGTATTCAACTACAAGATACTGTAGGATTAGTTTACGCCATAAAATCATGAACAGACGTCCCTGAAACATTTGAAATAAGCAACGAAACATTCCTTTGGTCTTCGCTCCCTACTTTCGTATTTTAATTCACATCACATCTTAACTATGTTTACGCATATGAGTAGTTTGTTTCGTTGTGCTTCCTTACTTCGCAAAACCGTCGCCATTAAGACGAACCATGACGAGAAAGCGGGGAGGGAAGACCAATTAACTTTTTCACTACTGCTCATGAAATAAGTTCCAAGGAAAATGCCAATGCTGCAATAAGAACACGAAATTCTTCAGGTTCCATGATACGATCTGGAGCATACCAAAAAACGAGCTTTTTACTGTGTCATTTAAAAAAAAAAAAAAAAAGTGACGAGTTGAAACTTAATAGACAATTCCGTAAGACTTGATAAACTTTCCCCAAAACGCAATGCGTTCCCTGTAGAATCCTCAAGGATTCGCAAATCAAACGCAAAGAACAGCATTTATTGTTATATTGGACACTATTTATAAAAATATTTAAAAATAGCAAATTTCCTTATTAAATAACTGTTAATGTTTATGCCATTAAAAAAAATCTACTCCTTAGGATAGCAAATCATTTTGCCCTTTTAGCAACATAAATATTTTCTTCTAGAAAATTCTCCCCTCTGAAGTAACTGCTTAATTACAGAAATGACGGGAAAAAAAGAAAAATTACTTTTTTACGGGGTTAATTCAGTTGCGATATCAGGTAAAATCATATACACGTTTTGAGTTTGAGTTTGCAGTGGATCTAAGAGAATTAACGTCAAATTAATGTTAAAAAATTATGAAATCTCTTCAAATTAATAAAAACTCCATGGCTCTGCCAGGAGGAGAGGTAAAAGATAATAGTTCCAATAAAAAAGTGAACATACGTTATGCACGCCTTGACTTTATCCGTGCCATGCAAATATTGTTCAAGGACAGATTCCTTGTACGAAGATGTCCACGTTTTTATCGGCAGTTCGGAGATTCGAATTGTATTATCATCAACAACGTTGAAGGTACCGACAGCTGTGTACCTCAAAGGCTCTGTCTGTACGATAGTTCCTTTGAAGTTCTTGTACCATGGCAGCTAAAAATACAAAACAATACCCCCATTGGCAATAAGATTAAAAAATGAAAATGGAAGCTTTATCGTCTTAGATAAAACAAAATATTGCTTTTGAAACTACATAGAATATATTTTCAGTCATAAAGTAGAAACCGCAAATAAGAAAAAACATTATAAGGAATTGAAACTGCAGGCTGGCAGTATTCTCAAAATAAAATTCAATATATATATATATATATACACAGTGCTGTTTAATGTTTTTTAAGAAAGTAGATTTTTTCAAGCCATGATTAAGTTTTGTCTAATATTCATAAAATTCGATCTTTGCCGTGAGAAAGAATTTTCCAAAAAATCCGATCCCACAACCAAATGAAAAAGATAAATCCAAAAAGCTAAGAAAAATAAAACAAAGAAGTTTTGTCCTTTGTTTAAAAACCACAAACAAACGCAAGGCCTCGATCATTGTACCGTTGTTGCCCTGCTTGCTTCTTCCAACGCCCTACATAAAGAAAACTGAATTGTGCAAAGAGTATTTTACCATAGGCTCCATTGCTTCGCCATTGATCAGCTTCTTGATATTGTCCACGATTTCCCTTGGATTGTGATTAGGAACCTTTGTTGACCATCCAGTGCCAATGCCTTCTGCACCATTAACAAGGACCATTGGCAAGATTGGACAGTACCAATCTGGTTCGATCTTCAATCCATCGTCAAAATTTGATTTCAGAAGCGGGTCATCTTTCTCAGGAAAGATCTTACGCGTAAGAGGGCTCATCATTGTAAAAATGTAACGAGGGCTGGCCGAGTCCTTTCCTCCATTGATACGCGTGCCAAACTGGCCGATGGGTTGCAAAAGATTGATATTATTCGACCCAACATAATTCTGCGCCAAATTCACAATCGTGCCAAGAAGACTTGTCTGAGAATAAATCATGTTTGTTAAATAAACATGGGAGAATTCAACAGGAAAGTTTGTTTACACTTTGTAAATAACAAAGAGTTCCGTAGTATTTATGAAAAAATGACACACTCTGTCATAATCATTATATATAATATTAATAATCATTATGTCCTCATCATAATTTTTTAATCAAGTTAGTTTTCGTCAAGAAGACAGAATTAAAATTAAACCAGTTTATCGTCGAAGCGTAGTTTCTTTAAGAAAGCATATTCTTTCTTTTAAAAAATTCGCAGTCACCCACCTCACCATGATGGTATGCAGAATGTTCAGCAACCGAACCAGCAAGTTGGGCAACTTTCACGTCCTTCTTGTCATTTCGCTTCATGCATGTGAACATGACTTTTCTTTGACCCGGTTTCAGCCCTAAAAAAATCATGTTAGATATTAACTTTGAGTCGAGTTGAACAACACACAACTAAATTTGACAAAAATTATCTGACTAAACCCTTTCCTACAACCCATGTTTCCAGTATACTAAAAATTACATACCATCGACAACAGAAGGGATAGATCTCTCATTGTCCATGTTAGAAAACAGAATCAGCTCCTTGTTGACAAAATCGGTGTAACTAACTTGATGAGTGCCTTTGCCGTAGAGATAAATCTCTGGCATTCCAAGTTCCCTTCTTCGCTTTCTTTCTTCCATTCCTGATGTTAGCCAATCTTTCCTGCCATTTATCATCTTCTTACTGAATGCCTGAACGAAAGAACTAAATTTTATTTTTGGTAAATTATGGTGCTAAAAATTAAATTTAGTCACACTCTGAAGAGAACAAAAGTTTGAAAGGCTTAAGTGTGCTAAACATTAAGTCTTGTTTTTGCCTCAAATTCTTTACAAAATTTATATATATATATATATAGAAGAATCTGCCACTACATTTCAACCCTTTCCCGCCCGGATTTATTTCTGCTAAACAGACAAATCCTATGCAAGTTTTATTTTGCAGGGGGTAGCCCCAAACCAACTTTATTTGATGATAAACTTACGTTGAAATATCTGAAAATAATGCAAAGTTCTACCCACATTTCCCTCCTGCAAAATCTGACATTTTACGTTGTTAGTCAATAGGCTGTATGGCCCTTTTGGGGGGTAAAAGGATTAATAATCTTTATTATCAAATTAGAAAGCAACTTCAGGGAGATCACAAAAAGTCTCGCATCTTTTTTTTAGAATGCACAAAACTACACATCATATATTCAAGTTAGGGGCGGCGCTTGGGGGTATTCAAGGTATTCGTGAATACCCATTTATTTTCAAAAATAAATCTACTTTATTTATAGTAATGAAAAATTAAGGAAAAAAAAACAAGAAACCAGTACGAATGCGCATATAGGCCATATCTTAGCGGCTGTGGAGCCGGAAATATTGGTTTCTTGTTTTATTAATCTTGATACAATTGACAGTTATGTCGCAACGCTTTTATGCTTTGTTTCAAAGACAGTTGTCAATTACTCACTAATCCATTAAACATGATAAGGGTCCTCCTGAATACAATTTGTTTTTTGACTTACTATGACGTCAACGGCCATTGAATTGGTTTGCTTTAAAACAAAGGGTTTGGAAACCAACATATTCAGTTTTCAATCTGAATACCATGACACATTTTTGTTTTCTCAGCTTGGATCGCGTTTTGGGCACAAAGTATCCTTGGGTTATTTCAAAAATTTTGAATTGAGATCAGCGCAAAGAAGTATTTTAAGCAGCATCTTCAACTGAAGTAGTATATAAGGTCTTGTACCAGAATAAAATATCAGGGAAGAACGAGCGAATTGGTATTTGAGGGTTTCTCGTTGATACTGTATGCAGCAGTGAAAGTGGAGAGGGGAAAGGCACCTTTTCTGTTGACCATACTAAAAAAGGGAAAATATTCAATTATCGGAAAGACACATTTTAAAATTGAATTAGCAGTTGTTATATGTTTACGTCATTTACTGTAAATTTAATGCATTTTCTCGAATACATGTTCGGTCTTGAGCCATTCTCGCCAAATTGGCGGCCGTACTATTCAAGTTTCACTCTGAATACCTTGCCCTTTTGGTGGTTGCTACTAAAGGCTTGAAGCCATTTTTTAATTATTTTGATACGGCATTCGCTCTTAGAGCCAGCCCGAAGGTCTCCACAACTCACCTCCTTCAGTGAAAGGAAGGGGTGAAATAGATAAGGTCTTTATAACTATTCACTCCCAAATTTTAGGATTTTTTACTACTTACTATAAACATCATTACTAGATTTCAATTTTGTAAGTAGAACACTGATTATTGCGATATCTGACAGGACAGGCTTTTTCCAGAGACAACGTAGTGACGAGGTTCAAGGCCAAGTAATTAGTATCATATGATTTAAACTACATTCTAAAAAATATATTTTGTGCCAGGTGATGATATTAAAATTACTTTTTTAATAAATTTCAGTAAATTGTACAGTAATAGTAACATTATTCCAAATGAAAATGGTATTTTACTGTTTTTTAAGCCAATCTGAAGAGCGTGGACAGAAATATTTTCAAAAAATAAAAAAAAAATAAAAAAAAGTATATATATATTCTAGTTCCCACTTTTAGACCCCTTAAGATAAAATAAAAGTGGAATAATCAAGGCTCTCAGCGTGGCTCACTGTGATTAAAAAAATATATAATTGTCAGCTGATTAGTCAAATCGCTAATCCAAAAAGGTTCCAAATAAATTATCCAGAGTTCAGCAAAGTGGGAAAATAAATGTTTGCATTCAAGCTCCAAGAACTAAAACAGTTACTACATTGAAAAAAACTGGTATATCTATACAAAATTTTTACATTAAATTATTTCTAAAACGCAAGCAACTTCTTTCGGGTTTGAATAAAATTATAAATCAACAATAAAACTCACAAGTTCAATTGCTTGATCACTAGAAGCGCCATCATATTGAAACTTTATCTGATGTTTGCGCATGTCAGAAAAATATTCCTTTGCTTCTTTGCTTGTGCTGGTACCCAAACCTTTGTAGTATTTTATCTTCCATGATTTTGAGTTCGGCGTGTCTTGCTTCCATTCTTCAAACTCTGGTAAACTGAAAAAAGAATGCGTCCGGGCAGCCTTTGTCACCTTTAAAAAAATTATAATAATCATAATTTACATTAACCAAAAGTTTCAGACAGAACTTTCAATTTTGGACGATGCAGAGCCATCCGAATAACATGCAACATAAATGTTTTGATACATAATTTTACCAAATTCTTGATAATCTTAACAACAATCTATTATCATAATCAATCATAACAATCATATTATCATAACCAATCAATCAATCAATCGATAATCATAACAACAATCTATTATCATAACAATCTATTATCATAACAATCATAATCAATCAATCAATCAATAATCATAACAGCAACAAACAATCCCAAATTACTTGCCCGAAAATATTGAGTCACAGTTTTTTACATCCGATTTTTTTAGGTAAATATTAACGTACAGTACAGCGAAACCTCTATTTTAACGAACACCTCCAAACAAAGGACAAAAATTGTGTCCCTTTTTATTGGGTCATGCAGCCATGACGGCAATATTTACTGGGCTTACTGGGTCATGCAGCCATGACGCCAAATATGTTAAAGGCCAATTAACAGACAAATCTTATAAAGTTAATGTCAACAGGCTTAATTTGAAAAAAGATAAACTTATGTTGAAATATCTGAAATTAATATGGAGCTTAGTTGGTATTAGTTGATTACAATATTACAACATTATTTATATGTAATTTTTGAAAGCATACTTTAACAATGGGCGTTATGAATTCCTCGAGAAAATTCCTTTGAAGAAGGCTTGGCCAATTGTGATGAATAAAGTTGATAAGCAAACCCTTGATGTGAGATCCATCCTGATCTTGATCAGTCATTATCATTATGCGGCCATAACGAAGACTTTTCAGATCAGTGTCATCCGTGTACTTCTTCTTGTATTGCAGTCCTAAGATCTTCACCAAGTTGTTTATCTCAGCATTCTCCATGATCTAAAACAAACAGCACTGCCTAAATCATCAATTTATTTCTAAAATGCAAAACGTTTTCCAATTAACCCATTCATGAAATTTAAAAATAAAATTGCACTTTCACGTCGACCTTTTCCCAATGAACAAGAAAATACTAATCAAAGTTTTATTTTATGTGGGGTCAGCGAAAAAAGAACTAATGTAATTCAAAAGATAAATGCTTAAAATTGATGTACATTTCTGTGTGCATTTGCCTCCTGAAAATAGACGTTTTATGTTGTTTAACAGTGAGCCATATGGCCCTTCCTGGAGTGAAAAGAATAACTGCTAAATCTCTTTGCCTTTCCCCCCTGAAAAGCCAAATGACCCATTAATAAACAACGCAAAACGCCATTTCTTCGGGAAGTCAATGCAGACGAATTAAAAAAAGCTTTAATACGAGTTTAACAATAAAATACCTGTTTGCTAGTTGCTTCCCGGACATTCAACAATTTACCGCGCAAAGGAAACACCCCAAACTTATCTCTGCCAATGACTCCCAGACCACTAATAGCCAATGTTTTGGCTGAGTCTCCCTCTGTAAGGATAAGGGTGCAATCACGTGATCTCAATCCTCCTGCGTCATTTGCATCGTCAAGCTTCGCAATGCCTTTTAATTTTGTTCTCTTCGTTGCAGAGCATTTGCTGTTTAATTTTTCTTGCGTCTTAAATTTCACCCAGCTCATAATGCTGTCCATTACACCGCAAGCTTGTACCTGAATAGATTAAACTTGAAAATCAGAACCCTTAAAATGACGTATCATTCCCCAACCATAACATTTTGCAAAGGATTGATAAACTTGAGGTATAAATGTTTCACGAGCAAAAGCCAAATACTGCAAAGGCAGCATACAATAAAACAATGTCGGACGATAACTTACTGCCTTGATAAACTTTTCATTCAGCTCACAGGTGGACCCAAATGACTTCTGGCTCAATGTCATGTTTTCTTTAGTTTGTGAATCAAAGGTTGGATTCTCAATGAGGCAGTTGACAAAAATCCAAATGTGGTTTTTAATCTGAAATGGTCTGATGTTCAGTTCTTTGCTTGCTTTCCTTTTGACTGCCACCAACATCTTTTGGACAACCTGATCAACTACATAATTGGTATGTGATCCTCCCTGAAATTTATATGCAGAAATAAATAACTATGTTGCATCGGCATTGTTGGGGTATATATAATTTCATTGTATATTGTCTTACTTCTTCGAATAAATGCCTGCCTGTTTGACATAAAAACTGCATTATATTGCATTAAAGAAAGAATGTTAAAAAGTAAACATAGAAACGTTTTTTCCAAACTTCCACATTGAGTTCGAATTACATAAATGGAAAACTATTTACCAAATATATAACAAACATTTCATCGCTTTGTCAGTCCCTGTTCCCTGTGTTTTTATTTTACATATTTGGACATAAAGGAACTCATAATCCTTACGACCAGAAACTGGACTTGCCACCTGGTATAGAAATGCCAGCTTTTTGCATGAGAAATGCAGACGCTATTGCATTGTTATAAGAAACATTACTTCTGCGGAGGAGGATGTGTTTACCTCTTTAGAGGAGAAATATAATTTTTCATAACCAAGAAAAAGTGCTTGTGTTGCCCATGTTTTTGGCATGCATTGCAATAAAGTTTTTGTGTTTTTTAGCAAGAATTAAAAGTTCCTAAAAAAAATTCAGGTAGATTCTATGAGACTCTATGTCAAATCTGTCAAAGAATACAGGGAAACAAACGAACAGAAACTATCCTTGTTTGACTTCTAAGCTTCTAGTCCACAAGGCTAGCAATTTTAAATTGCATTTAAAATGACATCCAAATGGCAAACTTACAATTTGGGATATCATCTAGTCACCTGAAAGCCCGTTTATAAGTTCAGAACTGGAAATCAAAATATCTCTCAATGAGCTTCTTTAGTGTCAATTGAAAAACATTCAGAATGAATTTGACACTAAAACAACCTTTTCGAGCTACAGCCCCGAGGACGGTATTTTTTTTGGGTCAACTGGTATAATAAGTTTAGTGAATCCAGTATTTATTTTTTGTTTATTGAATTGATAAAGTGTTTTTATAATTGGCTGCCCTCCCATCTGTTCTGTTGATTCTCTTTATAATGTCCCAACCAGGTGTCCCAAAAAAATGTGTTGCCATTTTATCATAAATATCAACAAAAGTACAACAGTAAGCAACGAAGGCGTTACATATCTGCAATCTAGAAACATCAACTTAAAGTTTGATGGAAATTTATCTAAAATCGGTTCTATATTCACCATGATATGGATGCCAAAAGCTCGAAATTCGGTCGAAGTGAAAATAAGAGGCCTCTGCATAAATCACAGCGTTGTTAGACTAAAACAAGGCTAAAAGGGCATAGACCCAAAAAGTTGTGTTACAAGAAATTATTCAATAGTATTCAATTTGTTTTTATTCATTATTCATCTCAATTATAATATAATACCACGCTTCACCAAAATATTTCTAAGATCTTGAAGAGTAGCTTTTAAAACAATTTAACTTTTATTTTGAAATGTAGTTTTCCTCTGACTGAGATACTGTGCATTCTTTCGGGGAATATTGAAATAAGAGAACTTGACAATTTCATTAACACCTAAGAGTATTCAGTATTCATATTGGCCAAAGGATTTTTGTTGTGCAAATGCTTAAGTTTTGAAATCAAAATAAAAAAGTACAAGGCGAAGACATTCAAATGATTTAAAAAGAAAGAGTTTAATTGTTTTAGAATCAGAACCCGAAATTCATGACATAAACGTTTTCACAACTAGTGCCTGTTTTAACACAACAAAACATTGATATATATTGTGCAGAGGCCTCTGGTATTCGCTTTGACATAATTTTGAGCTTTCAACTTCCATCTCTTTGTAAACATACAAAGGATTTTAGAGAAATTTTCAACAAACTTCAAGTTAATGATTCTAGATTGCAAATATATATTAACTTGATTGTTTGTCATACTTTTCTTAATATTTTTAATAAAACGATGACACATTTTTTGGGACACAGTATATATATATATATAAAATTAATACATTATAGAGGTTAGAATGACAAAAAATGACATGAAATAAAACAGAGACACTTTGATGAGGATTTCAATCCGAAAGGCTTAAGTGTGTGAAATTTATGTATTTTTTTGTCATTTGAATCTCAATGTATGATATATATTAATTACTGTTAAATATTTTATAACATATATATATATATATAATTGAAAAAGTGGAAATTAATGTTCATGCATTCATTGGTCTAGATTAAATTTACAACAAAATTTAAAGCAAAACAATAATTGACTATAGTAATAATTGAAGAAAAACAAATGCTTTTAATGCAACTTTTAAAGCAAAACTTGATACTATAGAACCAATTATAGCAAAGGCATGCAATGAAGTCTGAAATATAACACAAACAAACCTTTGTAGTGGCAATGCTGTTAACAAAACTGGCTTGTTGAAATCCACTCTCACTAACAGTGACACAAACTTCCCATCTTGGACTCAGTACTTCATGGATGACTTTATGTGGTTCGTCATTTTCTCTCTTAATTCCCTTGAGATATAGGTCTACATATTCTTTGAAATTTTTTACCTTCAATATGAAAAAACCATTTCACTAAGCAATAATGTTTTGAGGATGACACAAAATTTCAACTTCGAAAATTAATATCTCACAAGTTACAAGGCACCAAAAATGTCAAACAAGTTATTTTTGATTAGGTTAACAATCAAAGAGTAACAGAAAAATCATTTCATAGCATTTTAGGTAATATTCTCATTGTTAGACTCAATCAAATTTGTAGCCATCTTTTGGGACACCCAGTATATAATTTGGGACACCCAATTTATACACAGACAATGTAAGCAAAGTAACAAATACATACATATGTGTATGTGGGAAATAAACACACACGCATATTAATCTTAAGATAAAATTTTCTACCTCCACACTCGCAGCTTGTGAAAACCCAAAAGAATAAACTGTGCATATGTCACAAACAACAATTTGTGACAAGCATGCAATTATTTTGACATTTTATAAGGATAATTCATTATGTCAGGCCTTGCCAGAAAGGCACCCGGTTGAGAATTTTTAAAAGAATTTAGAAAATTGATTAAAAATTATGTGACATAAAATATGTTGTTTTTGGACAACTTTTTATAAAAAAAATTGCTGAAGACTTCACAAAAAAAAAGAAATTGGCTTTATTATAAATAAAAAATTAAAAAATTATGAGAGTTTCAATCACGCGCCTCGAGGAAATCTTACGGCCATGCCTGCTTTATTATAAATTATAGTGACAGCAAGAAGCCCTAATCTACAAGAAAGCTTTGACATCATAAAAATAGAAAGTAAGGTATATAAGGTGTTGGTGGGACTTATCAGGCAGCAAGATATCTCAGGCACTTGCAGCTTTGAACAACCAAAAACACCACATAAACACTATAACCCGTCAAAATGAATAACCTAGGAAGGTTCACAAAGAGTAAGTTCTGATTTTAAAGTGTTTGTGTGGTATTTTGGTTGTTGAAAACTGCAAGTGCCTGAGATATATTGTTGCCTGATAAATCCCACCAACACCCTATCATATACAAAGTAAGTTCCTTTTTTTAATAGGAAAATTGCTCCCTTGTCCTTGATCTGAACCTCCCTAATGACAAATTGGTGAACAGCAAGAAAATGACAATTTATCAAGAACCACTTGGCAGAGGTGTTTCAACTAAGAAAATCAAAAAGTTGTGGTGATATAACAAAAATAACGCTGATACCTTCAGCTTGTCACCATTGAGCAAGACAGTAACTCCTTTGGAAACGCCAGCAATATCATATGCTCTTCTTTTCAACAGCGCAACCATGTCATCGGTCAGTTTCTCCATGTGGAATCTTGCCAAATCAGGTGAAAATGTGACACAGGTAAAATCAGTGCCTTTAAAATCACTGATTGCTGGATCTCCTGCTTTTGTCATGTTATCTTTCCAAATCTAGAAAAATGATTGCAGTCCTTGTCAATGTGATTTGAAGTTTTTGTAATAATTTCATAAAACATGTCTATACTCATTCACTGGTCATTGATCGCAAACAAGTCAGTTACAATTACCTTGCCTTGCCTAACATTGCCTTAGATTCAAACATTAAACTTTTCAGTTGGATTTCATTGATTTGGCTGCCTAGTCAATTTCAAAATCATTTAACAAAATATAATTAACTTGTTGAGTTTGACTATAAACCTGATCCATGGCTTCAAACAATAATTGCATAAATTTAATTAGCATTAAATATATTAATTTTGAATTGGCATACATCAAAGCAACATATAAATTGAGCCTGTATCTTCTTTTGAATAAGAATATTATTTTCGTAACATTTAATTCTAAATGTTAACGATGATAATGCCAAATTGTTCACTTAGTCTTTTTGGCACCTATCATCTGAACGGCCAAAAATTCTCATCACGTGATCAAAAATAAAAAATCTTTCTATTGTTTATTTTTCTATATATACATACAAACAACGTCTTTTATTTCATTTAGCTTGAAAATGATGTTAAGCTGTATCTTCTTAACATAAAAACCTTTACATGAGGCTTAAGGAGTGGCCTTTCAAAACAAATGTTACCTGAGTCCTCGAGTCTCAACTTTCTTTTACAAAATAATAACAGAAACAATTTGTCAACACAAAAGTTTCAATCAAGTTTTATACATACACAAAATAAATAATCACCTGTTTAAATTTCTTGCCATTATCACTGCAAGCTGTTTCAACAGAAAATTTCTTACTGAATATGTTGCAAAGTTTAGCACCAAAGCCATTGCGTCCTCCTGTCACCTTTTTTTGGGTGTCATCATAATTTGATGAGGTCAAAAGTTGGCCAAAAATTAAAGTTGGCACATACACCTTCTGCTCTTTGTGTATCTCTATAGGAATACCTTTACCATTGTTCCAGACGCTTACCACATTCTTTTCTCTGCAATATACAATCAACCATATCTAAACAAATTCCACAGTTAAGAATTATGTACAACCAAAATCCCAAAATATAAATTTTTTATTTGACACAATAATTTTGAAAAAAAAATATCCAATATTCTGTCTAGATTGAAATGTGTTGGGGTTACAACAAAGTAGACAAATGTATTTACAAAATCACATAAAATTCACATTAGAAGTGCTTCAACAATAGGCATATAAATATTTTTTTCATAAGCATGTCTTGAAGCTTATACATGTATCCTAAAAACAAAGTAACATATAGGCTATGTAATCAAACATTGGAAATTTTGATGCAAACACACAAATGAAATCTTTAACAAGTAAACTTACACATCAATTTTGATCTTGATAGTATTCATTGATGCATCTCTTTGCTTGTTATCTGCAGCATTTACTAAAATATACCAAATGTGTGAATGCAGATTAATATAACATTCCACCAAGATTTAGAGCAGGAAATACAACCCAAAGTGAGTCATCAGAGTATCACAGTTCTCGGCAAGATCTTGTGCATGCAGCACAACAATTAAAATTTGATGTGCCTCAGGTGCAGGCCCAATTTTATATTTGTTTTCATAATTCACACCAATATAAATCTTTGAAAATTTCTTTGCATCCAGTCTGCAGTGTTTTTCAAAATTGTGGCATTTTCTATCTTCTGGTCAATTTTCTATGATTTATATTGGTTCTGAATCATCAAAACAATGGAAATTTGTTCAATTGTCTGCATTGTTTAATTGTCTCATGCACAATGAAATCTTGTCAAGAATTGCCACACTCTGTGCACACTGTGTGTGCTGCAAGATCTTTGGCGTATCTAAATAGTAGATTGCAAAAATTTAAAGAATTTGAGGCATAAAATGGAGTTAGTTAGGAGTGGCTGACATAACACCAGAGCAGGGGACTGGATATCAAAAAATAAATATGACTATAAATTTGCTCCAATCAAATTTGACAAATTGAATGAGGGTAATTGTTCATGTGACTACTTTCGGGTTTATTTTTAGAGTGGAGTCCTTTGTATCTGTCAATTTACTTCAATAATACAGTTAGGAAAATACAATCTTTTTTCTATAACAAATTAGATAATTTTTGCTGAGGCTCAATAATATAATGTTCAAATGTAAACTTCAAATGTTCCTAAATTGTTCTTATTTCTGCACAATTTGAGCCTCGATGTCAATGTTCTCATAAAAAGTGTTCTTATAAAAAGAGTGTGGAATCTATTGTCTCTCTGAAACAAAGGAGTTTAAAATGGTTGAAAAAATTCCATCCTTGACTTGAGTGAGCTAGAGCTCTAACCAGTTATCAATTAAAAAAATTTACCCAGCACTTCATCAAAGATTTTGTACAGTCCTGGGCAGTAAGTGATTTCCTTCATTTTAATGGATCTTGATTCGTCATCCCAAATCCACATGTTTTTCATTTCCAATTCTGTCGATCCGATGTATGAATCGGGGCGCAACAAGATGTGCTCCCTTTGTGTTTTCTTCTGATAAATTCTCTCGACTGATAGTCTCTTTCCTTTCTTTGACTTGCTTGGACTGCCATTGCCAGGCATCGTGTTTATATCAAGAGGCTAAAAATTAAAGAAAAAATCGTCATTCACAAGAGTGAAGACAAATTTACATAGCTCGAAAAGAGTGAACACAGATTTACAAGACACGAACTGGATGGGCATGGGCCTAGACAATGAAATCCATTCCATTATTGGCTTTGCATGCTTCAAAATGACAAAAATTATAAATTCTAGTAATATACCTCAAGCACACCAGCCATTCCAAATAGATCTCGACTTGAAACTCCTAGTTGCAATTTTTATGATTGTTTATTCCTTAAAATTGCAGTTACCAACGACTGCTGCAAGATCAACCAAAGCACAATGTTGAATTCTGAATAACCGCCAAAAATCAAGCAAAATCTAAATAGCCAATCAGAATGAAGTATTCGCGGAAAAAATGGAGTCACGTGTCTAAAATTGAAAATGGCGGGAGTTTTTTTGGTTGCAAAACCACAGAGCAGTGTGCAAAACCCATAACAAAAAAATTAACCCCATTTGAAATTTTAAAAGCCGCAAATGGGGAAATTATATATCTTTTCAAGAAAATAACTGCTCAAAAATTAAAGAAAATTGTTTAACAACGACTCACAATGTCGTAAAAATTTTAGTGTGAAATGCGTGTTTGAGTTCATATTTCTGCGTGTGTAAAATTGCAAAAACTTTCTGGGTGAATCGAGGTTCAAGCTCCATCGTGTTGCGTGAAATAAATTTAAGGGAATTCTTAAACTGGTATTAAATACTAGCCATATCTTTTCCGATGGGGGCTTTCTTTGCATGTACCAGAAACCGCAAAACCACAACAAAATTGGGAAAAAACCGCAAAACCACACGTATCGGTCCCCAAAAACCAAAAGCTCATGTTTAATATCAGAATTCGTTGTATAGTTCTTAAAACCTAAATACATACGAGCAGCTATTTCTTGTCAACCGCAAACCGATAGCAATTTTCAAGAAAAAACCACAACCGCACGTAATCCAGAAACCGCAAAACCGCACCTTTTAAATGCAAAAACCGAACGGCCGAACACCTAAAAACCACAAAATCTGGAATGAAAAAAAAATTTTACTTTCATCCTTAAAAAATTTTAATTGAACAACTGGATTAAAGAATGAAAAGCAAAATATAGTAACAACAAGAAAACTTTAATTTTGTTGCAGAAACCCCAGAAAACTCACCAAATAAAATTCCCTACAATAGATTTTCGTTCACCTTCACTGCTTTTGGCTTCCAGATGGACTAAAACGAAAAACAAATTTATGCAACGATTTACAATTTATTATATAGCAAAACAACAAAAATAGATACGGTACGATACATAACTGGGTTGAACTTTTATTTTATATAATAACATCTTTTTGTTAAATTAAGAATCAAGATGAAAATTTTTTTGTAAATAAAATTTTTTTTTCCAAAAGAAATTTGTGTATTGTTTAAAAACATATTCTTACCATCAGCATTGTACACATAACAGTTCAAAATTTGGGGCTGCATGTAGGATGCAAACTGGTGTAATAATTGACTTTACCTCGCGCTGTGGTTGGTAGGCCAAGAAAAAAAACTAGACATGTTTGCGTATTCCTTCACAGCAGCTCCGTTGCAAAAACTACCATTTTAAATTCCTCCGTTCCCATTGCTGAAAGCTGAAAGCTCAAGCTCAAAAACAGCACAAAATCATTTTTCCCCTTCGTTCGCGTTGAGAAATTGGATGAATTATAAAAAGTGAGGTCACACTATTAAAACAAAAGTTTGTTGTATTTAGTTGCAGCTCTAATTTATATATCTAAATTCAAATAGCTATGATGCAAGAATGACAATGTATGGCAGCTAACAAAACAATGAAAGTTACAATCTGTAAAAAAGTTACAAAACATAAATCAGTTTTACAATGTAGAGTTTATTCATTTGGTACAAATGTAAAAAATAATTCCCATTTCCTCAAATATTCAAATAAATGAATCCAAAAATAATAATCGTAAGAGTAAAGCAAATATTAATATTATGAAACAAATTTCGAGATGGCAACATCGAACATCATGAAGAATTATTCCATCCTTCTAGCAAATACGAAATCAAGCTTCACATTTTAGGACGGAAAAATATGCGTCTTTAATTATTGAATAGCGTGGATAAACGTCAAAAAATCTTTAATTCAAAAACAAGATATGGCGTAAAGTTTTATCGTGCCAAGGGAAGGTTAAAAATGACCTTGTTGTAGGAAAAAGGAACATATTCCACATTGCAGAAGCAAGAAGCATGTTGTTATGACAAATGACCACATTGAAGAAGCAAAAAGGAACAGTTAGACCCATTATTACAGGGAAATATTCATGAATTAAATGTGAAGATACATTTTTATCAGCGAATATTGATATGTTTATAAAAAATAGGAATAGGCTTTCGAAAAGCGAACAAAAAACTGGACACCTCCTTTTAAACAGTGTCGTCGGAAGCTGTTCCAGATTGGGGCTTATTATTCTCAGAACAATAGAGAACAAGGAAACAATGTAGAAAATGTAAAAAACAATTAATCAATTGTTTTAATTAATCAATTTTATTTAACAGTACCACACTTTCTCGTGTTTTCAGCTTCATTATTGCATCGTGTCCAAAACCAAGAACTTACCAATCCTAATGAAAGTTGAACTTTCCCAAAAATAAAAAAATAAAAGCTTTGGCCCCCTGGACCCAAGCAGCAATTTCTGTTTGTAACCACTACTGTAGCTTAGAAGCATTTAATTTTCTATGACGTATCAAAAATAAACTAAATAACAGCCAATAAATTTTAGCAATCAAAGTTAAAATCCAAAAATCAAAATTATTTATAATCAGCCAAAATGCACCTTGTAGACAGAACAGCGTACAACAACACAATCTTATTGTTTTTTTATTCACTTAGGCTCTGGCACCCTGGGCGACGCATTTAGCTTAATTTACAAAAATTATTTTCACAGAACTTCAATTCAATTCTTATTCAATTCTTTAGGAAAAAATAGATGTGATCAATCAATCAAAGACCCGAAGTCTATGTTGCACTGGAGCCCAAGCGTCTGCTGGTCACATTTGTATTAATCAGATTTGAATCACTTCACAATCACTTCACGATCATTTCACATCAGTCCAAACACTTCTTCTGTTTCCGGATCAATATCGATATCAAAGAAACATGGCCTCGTTGGCAAGCCAGGCATAGTGCTCATCTGAAAATGAAAAATATCAATGAAAGATTTACGCAGTGCTTGGAAACTCAAATTTGAAAATAATCATGTATTTGAATAAATTAATTTAATAAAAATAACACAAACACATCTGTCCTTGCGAAGAGTCAAATAATTTAAAATTCAAAATAAATTTATCTATTTGAATAATAAAAATTGGTACCGCTTTTTGAAAAAAGGGCATTATTCCATAAGAAAGCTTTTCGAGGGGAAATGAAAATCTGTTCGAAATAGCGAATGTTCCAGATAACAGGCAGTCGAGATAGTGGATGTCAACTGTATAATTCAGGCTTGATACAAATTAAAATATTTATGTTACCGTGCCAACAAGCGGATAAAGAAACCCAGCACCAACGCTCGCACGTATGTCTCTGATTGGAAGCGTAAAACCTGAAAAATAACAAATTTATGCTATAACTTTGATAGAATCTACCTTTTCTAATAAAGGCTGCTATTATGGAAATTTATCGAAATTTTGAGATATTACATTTGTGATTTTTTTATTAGATTCTGCATACAAAGTTTAGTTTGAGAACCAATTTTTGCATTTCTACATACTTTTCTATAAAAGTTACAGCAACACAAAGATTTTTAATTTGTAAGAGAACAAAATTTATAAATTTGTAACAAAATGTTTGCGGTCAAATCTTTCATAAACTTAAAAACATTGTATTGTTGTAACTTTGATAAAAAAGCGCGTGGAAATACCAAAATTGGTTCTCGGACTAAACTTTATATGGAGAATCTAATAAAAAAGTAAAAATTTCAGCAATGGCAGCCTTTGTTAGAAAAGGTAGATTGCTTTTCTTCTGCTAGCAATAATTGTTAACGACTTAATTTGCTCCTGTATGTTATACGACAAGCTATAGTGTGGTAGTTTTATAATAAACCATGTTATTATGTACGTTATACGACAAGTTATTGTGGTAGTTTCATAATAAACAATGTTATTATGTATGTTATACGACAAGTTATTGTGGTAGTTTCATAATAAACCATTTTATTCACACTCACACAATTGTTTACAGTGAATTAAAAAAACCTATCGTAACAGCAGAAATGATTAGAGTAAATTACAAAAATATATTGTAATAGCAAAAATGACTAGAATAAATTACGAAAATATACTGTAAAAGTAAAAATGATTAGAGTAAATTACGAAAATCTATTTTAACAGCAGAAATGATTAGAATAAATTACGAAAATATACTGTAAAAGTAAAAATGATTAGAGTAAATTACGAAAATCTATTTTAACTGCAGAAATGATTAGAGTAAATTACAAAAATATATTGTAAAAGCAAAAATGATTAGAGTAAATTATGAAAATCTATTTTAACAGCAAAAATGATTTGATTATCACGTGCTGTATACGGCAATAAAACAATATAATTTTAAATTAAACATTTGGTTTCAAGCAAACATAATCATCATAGCCTCACATTGAAATCGATGCAAGATTGGCCTCTATGAAAGAGAAACTGACAGACAAAGCTAAAGCTAAAGCTGAAGCCTGAAATTACATATATCTTCTTCTTACCTTTGGGAACACCTTTTAATTCAGGATTGTGTGATAACGAAAGATGGGTCTTTGCCATGCAAATTGGAAGATCGTTGAATCCCTTGTGAAAATTGTAAAAATTCAAAAATATATAGGTTTAAATAATAATGCAAGTGCAATGTAGATAGCGTCTGGTTATAGAGAGAAGCATTGACGTGATATCGTGTAAAATTCGAAAATATAAATTTTTCTTTTCCTTTGAAACATGGAATGCCCCCCCCCCATTTCCCCCCATTTCGAAGCAATTTTTGCCCAATCTTGCGTAAACATGTTTAAAACGGCCATACGGATGTCTCTGACAAGGTTTAGCTGCAGAAAAGTGCTTGAATTTAAAGATACTTCAATTTCCTCCAAAACACGGAATACTACAAACAATGCAATCCATCATTCCATAGTCCATGTTTTAGAGATAGCCTTGCTTTAACATTACTTCTACAATATTTTAAAGAAATATCACAAAAGTAGTAAATTTGAAAAACTCAAATGAATTGTACCAATTTGACTTACTTGTTTCTTATATCTTTCAATTCTTTGTTTCGCTTCATCTTGGAGCTCTATTCCATCAGCACCGTATATCTTTTTCGCAATTATTTCAATTTTCTCTTCAATCGGAAGCTGGAAGAAACAGCATTAGCAGCTTAAAACGAAAAGCAGAACGTGATCTATATCTACATTTCCAACCTAAGATAAACTTGAACAGAGCAGGAATTTTCTTACTACTTACAGGAAAAATATGCGTGTGTGCTTCTTTTTTAATATAGAAAAATGCGTTCGTGGTTAAAATTATTTTTTGAATTAGGCTAAATTAGACTGCAAAATGAAAATTAATGCCTGTTTACATGAGTTGGTGAGCTGGCTCACCTTGCTGGGAAGAATTTTTGTTTGCGTTTATACGGAGCTAGATGGCACGCCTTGCAGAGGTGTTTTTAATTTTAAAAAATAACGCTTTGTATTTGGCAATAATGTCTGGCCCGGTTAGCCAGGCTGGCTACGTGGGATATGGGCTCGTCCTCCCATGTAAACACAAGTAGATTTAGCAAAGGATCTCTACGAAATACAAATTCTCAAGCATGGTGTCCATAAAGACCAAAATTCATTTCCTGAAGTTTTCAAAAATTACTTCTCTACCAATAAAACCAAACATAACTACAACACGAGACAAACATAAAACTATCAAGTTTATAGATCTCGAAAAAGGGGAGGGATAAAATGCTATGCAACAAAGGGGCCCACCTATGGAACAAGCTTCCATCGTCTTTTAAAAATACCATCAACTTGAAATCTTTCAGCAAAAAACTAAAAACGCATTTTATCGAAAAATATTGAAACTTATTGTATTTAATTATCTTAATATATCATCATTATTATCTTGCTATTTGTTGCTTTAGATTTTAGATATATTTCGTATATTATGTAATTTTAGTTTATTTTCATAATTTATGTTTACAATTGTTATTATTTTTAGCGGCCCAAGCTAGTTAGGCATCACCTTTTCTTGGGTCGCATAGAATACGTGTATGATGTTATGTTAGCTTTAGATGTATTCTATGAAGAAATAAATTAAAATTGAATAATTGAATTCCTCGGAGGAGGGAGGGGTGTGCAGATTATGGTGACGTAATATAACCGAATATCAGGGGATTATGGTGACGGCTATGTGCCGTCCTTAAGGTTGGATTTTGAGCTTAAAAATTTTCTTAAGTAGGGTATTATTTCAACAGAAAATTTCTTTTAAATATATATAGTTCTTTAAACAAGGGTTTGTTGACAAAATACTCATAAGTCGCGGTGGATCGAGGATCTTTAACGTTGGATAAATACGAAAATTTTGTGCATTAAAACAGGGTGGGTTTGCAAATTGTTGGCACCACATTTTCATCTTGCCAAGGTTTAAATTACATTTAAATGGAATAACTTAATAATGTTTATTTAGCTGATACGCAAGTGCATCTTTGCAAGCATCTTCTCAAAACAGTTTGCCAAGATGTGGTCAATCTCATATTTGAAATGGTTGCTGCAGAAAATCTTTTGGCGTTAGCTGAAGATGAAACATTTACAAGCGAGGTTTGTCGTCCATTAATCTTATTATTTCCGGAAGTATCACGAGGCTTATTGATAAACAAGCTTAAACGTCATGTTTTAAGGAGGGTACTTGGATGCAAAATTTTTATGAGAGATATCCATTAAGCCACCGGAAGCTTATCTCATTTCAGATAATTTTGGGGAGGGGCTTATTTGAAGTGCCAAACTTGTGCTTTTGTTTATGTTATGTTTTGTTTATCTTATCTGAGCAATCTTTTGTTGGTTAGCAAAATTTGTAATGTTATAGTACTGATTTTTGAGGGGGATGTAGCTAGTAGAGAAGAGAAATGGGATTTAGTTATGTTTAGAACTTAACAGGATGGGCTTAATTTAGAGAGAAGTTGGCTTCACATAGTTTTTACTGTAGTTTCAAAGTTTTAATTTGAGCTGAAGAGGCTAGCTCATTCTTGCTCCGAGACTAACTCTGTAAATATTTTAGACTAACTCTGTAAATATTTTAGACTAACTCTGTAAATATTTTAGACTAACTCTGTAAATATAAATAGTTTTATTCATACTGCTAAGGAGGTAATTAATTTTTTTATTGACACTGCGTGTGGAGGGGAAGTAGAACTGCGGAGGAAAAAATCGGTGTTCTCCTCCGCAGTGTTCCTTCCTCCCCCGCAGTGTCACTAGAAATGACACATTCAACGGAAAAACCAAGAATTTCGATGGAAATGGGCAGGACATTGTCTTGAAGCAAGAATATATCTTACCTCGTCTTCTTGTTCTTTTAATTTTGATGTCCCTACTTTTTCTTTGCCGGTTTTCGATCATGCGGATTCTGAGGCCAAAATAATATAATGCAACATATATTTAATGTTCTGTTGCTATTTTACTATTTAAAATAATTGAAATATTTCTTATAAATGGTACTGGTTAATTTTGAACGGTTATTTTGAATCTTTGGACTGATAATTGGAATGTGTTTATTGTTTAATTTTTTTTTTTAAATAAAATAATTATTTGTCACAGACTCGACTGAAGTTGTTAAACAAACTGTCAGGACCAGTAAAGACGCCATTGACGAAATTAAACAGTTCTCTCAGTGCAAAGGTATTTTTATTTACTTTTTAACTTTAAACGCCCCTGTCAGGGGTGTATTGTTGAATAGAATGAGGCCATTACTGGTTGCCCTAATTATCTTGGGTTTGCTCCGAGTTAAGTCTAATTGAATGAATTACGCGAAGCCAGTTGCGTTGCAAAATTGTTATCGTCAAGGTATTGTGAGCGAGGAAAAACAGGGCTAGAAACATGCTTTATAACATCTAGGTTAGTTTATGGGTTTACTTATATTGTGTAAACACGCCTCAAATATACTGTGTGCTTGTGAGCATCTTACATACGCATATATCACAGACATTGCTTCTCTTCGTAGAATATGGACGAATTTTTTGAACAGCTAGATGAGATGACCGAGCCAGAATTTTGTGATATGATGTTGAGAAAATTTGACAAAAAGAAAGAAAGGTTAATACCAAATATTAATTTTATCACTATTTTTATTTTTCCTTTTATTATATATTTTTGTGTATTATTTATTATTGATATTTTTTAGTTGTTCTACTCTCCACTTTCAAGCACTTTTTAGAATGTTAATGGATGCCCGTTCCAGTTTCTGGAAAGTATCCTTAAATTTTGCTCAGACAAATCTTTCTTTGCCATATTGTGTTTTCGTTTACCCCTTTGTGCCTAAATTTATTTCCAATTAACAGGCTAATCTCATCTATTTTTCAGGGGGTTAGCACTTACAAACTAACTTAATTTGAAAGATAAACTTACTGTAAGGGCTCTATTAAGCTCCCCCGGGAGGCTCATTCATTTTTCGAGGCTCTGGAGTGGGCTTAAAATAGAGACGGGGTTATGAACAAAAGTAATATTAAGGTTATGAAAATCATTTCTCATCATTTTCTCATTCCAGCTAGTAGCCATTGTTCCAGGAAGATACACTTCATTGTGTCGGTCATGGGGGCTTCTAGAAACGAGACTTAAACTGGACTACAGAAGGTTCTTTTGACTCTGAAAATTTGAAATATTGCGCTGAAATACATCACAAACTATCATTGAATTCTTGCATTTGACTATATGAGTCTTTCTCTTAAGATATTGTTTTTTTTAGGGGGGGGTTTAATAGAGAGGGGCTTATTTTAAATTTTGGCTACAAAGGGGGTGGACTTAATAGGGGGCTAAATAGAGCTTCCACGGTATTTTGAAATATCTGAAATTAATATAACTTTATGCCCGCATTTACCTCCTAAAAATATGACGGTTTACGTTGTTTTCAAATGGGTTATGTGGCTTTTCCCGGGGTGAAAAGGTGAACAAATTGACGCTTTTATTTACTGCTACAAATGTTACGTTTGTTGGTTTCTATTTCAGACAAATGGCATTTAACCATCGACAGGCAATGGCAGAACAACTCGACAAAGAGACAGAACCAGCAATGGCATTACACCTTGTTGTTGTTATTCTGTTTCAATTTCATACAAATTGCGTCCTTCATGCCCCTGGTCGTTGCGTTCCTCAAATAATCACATATCTTGGCGAACATGTCTCCACGGAGGTTTACGATGAGCTGACACGATATCAATCCCTTGTTATAAAGCAGTTATCAAAGAAACCTCAAGAGGAGGCTGAGGACGAATCTGAGGCATCTATTCCCGCGCTCCTTGCTGAGGGTTTGAAGGACATTAAGAAAATTGCTGTTAAATCAAGGAAAAGTACTTCAGAGTAAGTCTGTTACTCAGTTACTATTGAAAAAATTAAGTAAATTTATTGAGTTATCAAATTTTAAATTTATCAAATCTTAAAATTAACTTCTCTGTGCATTTATATTTTGTTGAAGCGTACCTACGTGCTTTGAATCAAGTGTTTTCTGTGTATGTGCAAGCTCGTGCTAAACACACTTTTTTGGGTTTTTAAAAATTAGGTATCTATGTATGTATGTATGTATTATTAAATGAATTTACAATACCGGGAGCCCCAAAAAAATGTTGCGGTGTTGAAAAATTCAGTTGGCCAACACAAAGTGAGTAAATGGCAATTAGAAAGAGAACACTGTATTGCAAAGGAATAAAATTGGCCAATAAAAAATATTTGAGGTTAATCGGTTCATTTGTTCCGAAGTTATTAGCAATTTAGTTGAAAATATTAAAACAAAAGAATTCTCATAATGTTGGTCAATATTTTAGCTTTACTTCAATTGCAATCAAAGTGATATTGTCAAGGTACACAATAATTTCTAAAAATAATCTTGCACAGTTACCTCTCAAAAACAATTTGCGTAATTAGGTTTAAATTAACAATTTCAGTAAGCTAAAATGCTGACCAGGCGTGATCGAATTTTAGACTTGATTTCGACAATTGCTTATAACGTTGGAACAAATGAACCGATTAACCTCAAATATTTTTTATTGGCCAATTTTGTTCCTTTGCAATACAGTGTTTTCTTTCTAATTGCCATTTACTCACTTTTTGTTGACCAACTGAATTTTTCAACACCGCAACATTTTTTTAGGACACCCGGTATATTTTCAAAAAGTATTTTTTGTTAAATTTGAGAAAATTATGACAAAAATAAAGATAGGAAATACGGATTTTTATTTGTTTTGGTACAATTTATCAATTTTACAGTGAAACAAATTTATTTCTAATTAACAAATGAAATGTTAACTAAAAAAACATTTGTGTGACTTGTTTATCTTCTTCAATAAGACAAGTATCGTATTTTCTCTTAAATTTTGTCGTATTTTCTCGTGAAAGTTTTCTTATTAGAGAGAGTTACATCCAGAACGAGTACGAGTACGACATGGAAAACAATTGAATTGAAAATTTAAAGAATAAATTAGTGAAAAATGCTTTTTCCATGGGGCATCAGGTCGTTGTGCTTTTCAAATTTGGAAAAACAAGCTGAAGACTCAAGAGAAGAAGAAGAAGAAGAATTTGGCTTAATTTCAGGCTTAATCTTGATTAATTAATTAAAATTAATTAGATACAGCGAGAACACCTAATCTTTGGCATTGCCAAAATAGAATATAAGGTTTACAAAAAGGCTATTTCTTTTGCTAAATCGCCTTTTGGAATGCATTTTTCAACCTTGTACTTACTCGTTCTGGATCTAAACCTCCCTACCTATTTCCTCGTAAAACTTCTAATATTTCCTCGCACGTTTTCCTGTCCTTCATTATTGATTTCGTCGTATTTTGCGTACTTTGCGTTTAAACTTTCCTCTTCATTTTGTCTTGTTTTCAAGAGACACTCTTGTGGAAAATTGAAATTATTTGTGCTTACTTACAGTTAGCTAAAATGAAACTTTATACAGACCTAATGTGCAAATCCAAACTAAAAATATACCCTAAAACCTATAAAAGTTAAAAGACACTACCTGAGTAGATTATTTTAAGCATAGAAGCTGATACACCACTGAATTTTTAATTGTCTCTTGAAGGACAAATTGTTTAATCGGCGTATAATCCTTATTGACGGATTTCTTTTCTGCACTTTCAATGTCCACTCGTTTAATTTTTGAAGTAGTTTTGTGTGAACAAAATTTGTATTCGTTCTTTCAAAAAGACAAATATTTCTAGAAGACAAACCCTTGAGATGCAATTCATGGACCGATGGACATTTCTAGAATACAAGCCGTTCAAATTCTGATATGTTTTAAGCACCCAATTAGATTGCTGTGATGCTGAAAATTTGGAAAAGGGCAGTCCAGAATTTAGAAAGTTCAACTGAACGACCAGAGTCCGGGAAAGTCCTGAAACTTCTAAAACCCAAGACTGAAAATACCTCCCTCAATGTTAACAAAAGAAAAGGGTGTGTGGCATGGGAGTGCGTAAAGAATATAATTATACAAAATCTTTCTCATTTTCTGTAAACTTCCTCCGGGCGTATTTTTAGTTTTTCCGGATATCCGGTTCCAGCCGGATGTTTGATAAGTTTAGTCAGATTTTAGCAGGATTTTGCGATTTTAATTCCAATTTATAAGAGGTATACCAGGTTTTCTAGGAAAGTATTAACGTGTTTAAGTTGACCTCGATATTCTTCACAGGTCCCAAAGCAATTATTCTTTTTTCGAACTTTGCGATAATACTGCGGAGCAAAAATGGCTTTTCCTATTATAAAATGCTGATCACATACGCTAACAGTTGGAGAGAGACACATAGAAACATTCTGGATTCATATGAACGTTATCAAAACGCGGAGGGTCGATTTTTACGGGATGCAGAAAACCCTGATCCGGTACACCCCTGTTACTTTGGAGCGATTTTTGTGCATGATATGATTGGAACTTGTGAAAATTCTAGTTTGTATGGAGATTGTAAAATTGTATCGGTCTTATGAAAGCCATTTGTGTTGGAACAAAACTGAGACACTAATTTGAAGAAACAAATCTGCCTGTCCACGTTTCATTCCGTCAAATTCTTCTTCACTTTGAGCTGAGAAATCGCAGCTTTTTCTCGTCGTATCCATGGTTATTCTTTTGTTTTGTAATTCGAAACCACAAGGAAGCAAACTAAAAACGTCAGTGGCGGGAAATGAAATCTCGAAAACCCAAACAAATGGAGATAAAAACTTTGAGTGAAACGAGTGGAATAACTGCAACTGCTGGGCGAATAACTGGGACAAGATACCCTGCTCTGCGAAGCTCAAGGGTTGTTTCGAAGGATGGAAGGTCTTTGAGTGGAAGCTGGAGTCATGTCAGACGAGCTTTGGCGAACGAAAAGGTAGCTAGATATTTACGTTAGCCTATATTTTTTATTTTGGGCTAAAAGACTAATAACTATCAGGGCTAAAAGATAGGATAAATGACTCTTTTTCTTGTTTCTACATGTTTTTGTGTTCATAATGAATTGTTTTTATATTGATTGCAACCTTGAATGAAAATGATGAGTCCGTTGGAATGCTTTTTTGTTTTCTAACATCAACATGTGGTGTGGCTGTGTCACATGTTGATCATACACCATGATGCGATTGTATTGATCACAAAACATATGTAATTGTATTCATTCAACCACAGGTGCCAGTCAAGGAAGCCTGAAAGAAATCAAGGTGGTGTGGCTGGAGGGGGGCAAACAATAGAAAAATAAAAAGATTAAGGTTGAGATTAAAGAAAAATTATTGAATTTATAGGAATAAATTGTCTTTATATACAGTAGGCTACCTACTAAGCTAAAATCAGAACAAATTATAAGTCTTGTTGATTTATTACGACATTATAAAGACAATACACTATATCAAATAAAAACAATTTATGTTCATAAATTAAATTATTTTACTGCATAAATTGTATTACAATCTGGAGAAATTTTCTGATTATTATTAGTATGAAGAAATTTTCCATTGTACAACATTTTTTGGGAAACTAAACATGAAATTTGATTTTGAAATAAATACTTTCAAGTAAATTCATCATGTCACAGAACAGCAGGGAAACAAATAAGTCAGACTCGAGAATATTCATATTCAAAGTGAATGTCACAGTGAAACTGATTTTTATTGCAGCTTTACAATGAGAGAATTCATGCAGTGAACGAATGGGTAAGTCTTTTATAATTTTATTAAATGCTCAAACACTATCACATTTTTATTTTGTCAATATTTTGTGATATTTTATTTTCTATAATATTGGCACAATTACAATATTTTGTCAATGTTCAGGATAGATGAAAAAATAGAGAACAATTAGATCAACATTTTTATTTATTATGAAATAATTTTTTTTTTACCTGAATGGTAATTAAACTTGACATTTGTTACACTTGTTGTTTAGTTAAAAAGTAGTTAAAAAGCAACTGATCAATTCAACTCATTTTCACCTGAAGTAGTCAAGCAATGCAATGGAAAATATCAGAGATTGATGAAATAGCAGAAATTTAAGCTTGCATCAAAAATATTGAAAATTGCTTTCAAAAGATTGAACCATGCAACAACTCTATCAAACTTGTATTCTTTGCTCCATATGAGAAAAATTACTTAAAAAGTGATTTGTATATGGGAAAAAGAGTTCTTTCTGTTTTGAGTAGGCAATGACTTGAACTATTTTTTCATATTTTTAGTTTGACGTATGGGATTCGTCACAGAGATGCAAATTCTTCTTGAAATTCCTTCGAAAATGCACTCCGACAGAATTGATGTATATTGAAGGATGGTTTATTCAACGTTCTCCAATTCTGAGACAAGATTTTACAGCAACATTACCAAGATGGATTTCTCTTTATATATTTTCATATCTTGATCCTAAAAGTCTTTGTCATGCATCACAGGTATCATGGCATTGGCATTTTCTAGCAGAACAAGATGCTGTTTGGATGCCAAAATGCATCAGGCTTGGATGGCTTCTTCCAGCATTTCCCAACAAAAAGGAGTATGGTGCTTGGAAGTTTCATTACATCAATTGTGTGAAAAGTCTTGATTTTAAAGTGGTAAACATGAAAATAATGATATTAAATTTAATACTCTTATTGGACCATTTTTGACCAATTTTTGCTATTAAAAGTTTCTTAATTGTATGTTACGTTTTTTTACTATGCATTCTTTTTTCAACAAAAAATTACAAAAATTGGGTATATATTATACACGATAAAAACCCTTTACTGGATCAATCATCTAACATCATGTCCACTCAATTAAAATCATTAAGCATTGTGTATTCTTTGCTAAAAGTTTCAAAAGTTTTTTTTCCATTCACTCATAAAAGTTTCTTAAATTTTTGTATGTTTCACCAATGAGTTTCTTATACTGTAAAAGGTTTCTTATAAAAAACGTGTATTTTGAGAAAATGGGTCTACTAACAATTTTCAATTACATCTTTGTACTGGGTGACTCCCAAAAAGAGCTTCTATCTTTCACAGGTTATATAAAATCAGGGGAATGACCGGTTGAAATAATTCAAATATTGTTTCAAAGCTGATATAGGTTTCTGACAAAGTTTCTTATTTTTAAAATACATTGAATACGGTAACAATCTTTGTTTTCAAGCTCTTGAAGCTAAGACAAATGTTTTTGTTGTCTTGGGTTGAGAATGTAAATCTCGTTTCTTCTAAGACTTGGGACTTCTCTGTCTTCTCTGCCATATTAATATTCATATTTTGTTTACTCTATTTCCAAGACGAAATTAAAGATCATTCTTATCGGAAACTGTTCGAACTTGGGGGGGGGCTTATTTTTCTCAGGAAAAACGAGAACATGTACTAACTAATCAATTGTTTTAAATCGACATTGTTCTTTAAATTATTTGGGGGCTACCAGCCTCCTGGTTCCAAGGGTACTGTCATTGTATCATAGTTAAAATCGCCTCATTTCATTAAACCACATATTCTACCTATTTTAAATATCGGAAATATCCTGAAAAATAGGGAAAATCCAAGTTAATGTTTCGGCTTTGAAACAATGCTTAAATCGGTCAATCGCCTGTCGAGGAACTCTTTCTGGGTTACCCGAAATGATACAAGATGATAATTGACAATGATTTTGAATGTAACTTTGATTTTTGAATTTCCAGTCTGCATACCTAGTGAAAAGGAGACCAAAGGCAAAGAACGTTCTGAACCAAGACTACATTGGGATAAGAGATGAAAATTCAGAATCTGATATTGGAGAAGAATACTCTCTAAACCAGTCTGATCCGGGAATAATGCATGGTATGTTATTGTGATGAATGGTAGGTTTGTTGGTGGGTATCGGGTATTAGGGTAGTTTAGACAAAGAAAAAGTAGTCTTTAACCCAAATCGTAACTGATTTAGAGAAACTACCAATTAATTTGTTAGTGTTTGTACAATATTTTAGTTTTGGAAGACTTTGTCGTTTGCTATCAGGCCTGTGGGGGCAGGGGCTTGTACTTCCCCCTATGATCATTCCCCATCTCCGGAAAATCTTTTTTTTATCGTAAGTCAATTTGTTTTCATTGTAACAATAATGCTCACATAAACTATTCAGTACACCTAAAATTTTCACTGAAACGCCCCTAAATCACCTCATTTGACAAATATAATTTGTTTTTCTAGCATTTCCAATTATTTCTTAAATGTGTTAAAAGTTAATCAAGTTGGTGGATACCAATTCGGTGCACCCAACATGGTCACTAAAACACTTCTTTAATCCTCGGGAGGGGGGGGCACCTAACATCCTAATATAAAGGTACAGATATGTGCCGCCGATAAGGATGGGTTTGAGGACAATAAACTCTCTAAACATGTGTGCGATTTTTTGAAAAAATGCTTTTAATGTTGGGTTAGATAGATATTAAAGATTTTTCTCGATGATTTTCGCAGAACAATCTCGACCACAATGGCAAATGTCAACAAAAAGTCCTCGAATATTGGAAAAAGATTTTCTCACAACAATGCAAAAACAGTCTACAAAACAGAGAAGCACCGAAATTGATATTAATGGAAATATAGTAAATCACAAGAGAAGCAAAAGCGTCCCTGCAAATCTGAAATCAGCCACACAAAGAACTGGAAAGAAACATGTGGTATTCAACATTAAAAATTTAATACTTTGTTTTACCAGGGTTTAAAATATACCGTATTTCATCTAACAAATGTGTCCCATTTGACATTAAAAGGCAATCAATTCCTCTCTCTAAGAAACACAGCACCAGCCAGAGCAGTATTTATTGGGGGTAACGTTTCATATTTAGTTTAACTTTCTTTAATGGAAATTGATCTACCAAATTATGTATGAAGTTGTTGAGAAGTTTAATAAACTGCAATGGCCTTAGAAGAAATACTGTGCTTTAAGTCGTAGTTAGCATAAGTGTAATGGTCATTGTTTGTTTCAAAGAAGCACCCCAAATGATTTCGTCCTGAAGCCGCTATGTGACGAAATAGAAAAAATGCCCTGGGTCCCAGACTTTCAAAATAAAAAAATGAAATTTTAAGGAGCATAAAACACTACAGACATTAAATACTGCTCTATTTACAAGTTGGAATTAATGGCAGTTGGTGTTTGGATTCTATTGAACATGACCGGGTCGCCGCTTCCAGAATCTCGAAAGATGAGTGTATATGCAACATATTGAATGAAGTTTCTTTATCAATGTTTTATTAATATCATTAAGGGTAACTGTTTTTCGTTTTTGGCTGTTACGTTCTTTGTGTTGTAAAGAAAATAGGCCCATGGAGAAGATTTAAGAGTTCTCTGTATTTCATAACGAGAGGGGGGAGGGGGGTTTCTGACTCCAAAACCATAAATATTCAAACTTGCTTTAAAATATTGAAATATCTCAAATCTATTTAAAAAAATCAAAAAATAATTTCAAATTTGTATCTGTGCTCCCTCTGCCAAAGTTGCTTATTAAATGATTCATATTCGAGTTCTGAGTATTTTCAGGCAGTTATGAATTAGCCCAAAGAGCAATCATAACATAATTAAGCACGTTAATTCATTCAATTTTGCAGCGAGGAGGTAGTGGCATTCATGGAGGCAGCTTCTACAGGGGAATTTCCCTGCAAGACAGATCATTCGCCGAATTGTCCGAGATATCTCATAAGACTTCGAGTAAGTTGAAATAATGATTCCTGTTGCTAACATTTACCACTTGCGTTTTCAATTGATCCCGTGTTTTGTACAACAAGTTATATTTCGGTAGCCTCATTTTTCCACATCATAACATTATTTTCAACACACGTAATACAATTAAATTGATTAACTCAATATTTTTACTTCCCTTCGGAAGGCTCTTCGGTGAGATTTATTTGAGATTTTTTGGACTAAGTTAAAACAGTTTGGTTATTAGTTACTATTTGGTTATTTGTTCATTTGTGTGTCAGAATGTGGCTTTTATATTTGTAGTTTTGGGGTAATTTTCTTAACCCTTTCACTGACAAACAACGTAGAACGTCATATTTTCAGGAGGTAAATGCGGGTAGAAATTTTCATTAATTTGATATATTTCAACGTAATCTTACCATATAAATTAAGTTGTTTTGCATGTGCTACCCCCTGAAAAATAAAACTTGGATAGGTTTTGCCTGTTTAGCAGAAATAAATCCGGGCATGTAAAAATATTTCCGGGCGGGCATTTTATAGCGTTGTGTCTGCATCGAAAATATGTGTACGTTGTCTTTGAAGGTATAGACAGGTAAATTAGGTAATTTTGTAGGACTTTCTGCCAACATTTTGCCGCGCAGAAGCGGATTCATAGCGAATCTGAAGGAGGAGCAGATGGTGTGCGCCGTTGAGTTATAGATATAACTTGGTGCCGAAACTGCCATAAATACTCACGAATTTTATTATCGGTTCTTGAAAGATTTGTCATATTCAGACCAGTTTCAAATTAGCGAAAGCGGCAATAGAAATATCCGCTAAAGATGGCCGAGGGGGTATTATGACCAAGATGCAACGCGTTCTATTTTCGAAACAGCAGCTAATTCTATTGGCATTCGATAATTGAGCACATTGCATCTTGGTCATGATATCCCTTCGGTCATTTTAAGCGGAACTTTCTATTGGACGTAAAGGCACTGTCCCCAGTTTCTCACTTGAAATTCGTCACTGTTGCCGGAATCGACATCATTGGTTTCATCGTATCCGAAAGAACGTTACTATTATTTTATAATGGAGCTAGTACTTTACACTGTTTGGCATTTATTTTTGCCTGAAGGAAAGGATTTTATTTAAATTCAAAAGAACCCAAATATTTTATCAATTCTAATTTTTGTATTTTGAAAATACTTCTTCTTTTATCAAGCTTCTGTATTTCCAGGTTTTGAAAACTTTTCTATTGAACGAAGACTGAAACGAAATTCGAATTCACTTTTGCATACCAGGTAAATAATTTCTTGTTTAATAAAATGGTCCGTTTTTTCATTTTAGATAAATGAATTTTTTGTTTGCAATAGGGGATATATATATTTATTCATCCCCCCCCCCCCGGAATACTGCACCTGACACAATGGAAAATACCGTATTGAAGCCATGCCCTTCATTTACGCGGAAACGCCCAGATTTTTTTTTGGGGGGGGGGAGTGAAAGAGTCAACTGTTAGGTGTTTTGGAAGGTATGTACTGAATCATGCATATAACTCAATATGAAAGAAAAAAGATGCACAAACACACATAATTTAAAATATTTATGCAATGTTACAATACGGATAGTTTATTGTGTGCAGATCGATAAATCTATTTGAAGTATGTTTGCTTCTGATAATATTTATTGACAGTTATTTCAATTGTTTAACTAACAACATAATTATTTGCAGGCGATCTCTGGAAAGCAAGGCATTTCATGTTTCAAAATTGGACGAATCGTCGATAAGAAATGATTTCATGTATGAGCAGCCTGTTATTCTCATTATTTCATCAAGAATTCCAGCCAAAGAAGTGGGTTTAGTTACATATTTCTTATCATTAAAGCAATGTTATTTTATGAAATTATGTTAGACAGAAATCTGAGAGGTTCCACATAAGACTGAAAGGACGAAATTGTAATGATCGTAAAAATCGTGGAATATTCTTTTTGCGAATTAAATATTTATTAAATTTTTCCATAGGCAATTTTTCATATGAGACGCAGTTAAGAGATATATTTATGGGTTATGCATGAACTAAATTGATCTTGAAAATGAGAAGCAAAATGTGATTTAGTTGCAGTTTTAAAATCATCTTGTCGAGTTTCTTATGTTTTCTTAAGAATCTGATTATTTTGTTTGAAAAATGCTTTGTGTGGTGAGAATTTAACGAAGAAATTTCTTGATAAGAATCAAGAAACTTGTCAGAAACCACACGCTGATTTTTGGCAAAAATTTACACATTAATTTTGAAAAATAATAAATAAAAAGGTTATTTTGAACAATTGAAATCATTTCAGATAATAGAGGAGTATTGCTGTGACTTGGAGTATTAATATGACTCGCATTATTGGAAGCATACATCAGGCCAACTATATCTAACTCGTCAAAATATTAAGAAACCAGACAGGCCCCGTTTTCGAAGACCAAATTCTTATTGGCGGGTTCTTACTGTAGCAGATTGTTTCTGTTTTGAGTAAAAAATCAGCCTGCAGTTTTTTGCAATGCGGATTTCTAATATACAGAAAAAGTCCCCTCATAGAGCAAGCTCGATTTTTATTTCTAGCTTAACCTTTTTCAAATAATTCTTCTGTTGCTTGTTCTCAAACAAATTAGTTCCATAATAAGCAGTTTTTTTTATATCTTTACTGTTTTACATTTTTGCCTAGATGTTACTGGATTGCGCCCTGTATGGCATCATTTCAATACCATATGACTTTGAAGGTACTACTCTGGATGACCTTCTGATGAAGCTCAAATCGAGGCTGTCTGGAAGACTTGCAAGGTATGGAAACTTCTTCCACATGTCGATTTTCGCTGAACCCTTTCACTCTTCGATTTATTTATATGTTTACTTATTTATCTCCAATTAAAGGGCAAATCCTAATTATTTTTTGATAATTCAATACACGCTTTTTTTTATGAAAGCAACCTTTACGAGATTTGGGTTATCTTACTTTGCTATCTCAGAAATTACTTAAACGTTACGTATGCAGGCGTTGAGTATTTCACTTGAAACACACTTAAGATGTTTTTGAGAAGGGTGCGGGTAGCAAGTTTGTAAAAATCAGTCCAGAAATGAGAACAAATTGAGGCTGAAATCGGAACTAGCTGTTCTTATGAAAAAACGTGTGAATAAACTTATGAAAAATATATGAAATAAGTAGAATTTTTTTTCTTCATTTTCTTGACGTTTTAAGTGTTCATAATTGGGCCATGTGATCTGTTACTAATTTTAAATCTGTGTATTTTCTATTTTTTTACTTACTTACTTTACTTACATATATTACTTACTTTTTTACCTTAAGATGCATTGGTTTTTGTGTTGATGGTGACCATGCTCAAGGGACTGCAAGATTGATAGACGGTAAGCTAAAGGAATTGTTTTTTCTACTGTGCTGTTTTGACGCTGTTAGGTTTTTGTGCGAAGGAGCAGCGAGAGCTTGACATGCAGCAAATAAACAAATTTCTGAAAGGAACTCTGGACTTGAAATCTCAAAATTTTTTTGGGGATCATTGAAACGAGTCTTTAAGAGTTCTATCAATGGAGTTCAAATTTGCTATTGTTTGAACTTCGAATTACGATTACGAGGAGGAAAATCTAAGTCCAGAAATCTTTCTGTATTTTTATGAGTCGTAGTATTGCCTTGCATAACTACGACATGAATCGTAGTATAGCCTTGCATAACAACGACAATTGTATAAAGTCTAGTTTCTATCGATGCTGTAAGAGGCTGAGAGAAACAATGCGTTGGAATTAATGATATTCTAATATTTGCAGCAAGGGTTGGCTTTGTAAAACAAACATTCGTGTCTTCTATGATTAGCAGTTGTAAACAATATATTTCACACGCACTCAATCAAATCAAAACCAGCATTGTTCATCGATGGGCCTTATGATCAATGCCTGGATAAATGCTATCTGTTTTCTTTAACTACCAGAAATTGTGCTGTTTTGATTACAGTCATTGAACATCTTATAGTCATAGTTATTGGACATTTTTTTGATAATTTCATTAGTCACAATAATTTTTTTTACTCAATACGTTACTTTCAATTAGTTTTAAAAACATCGAACTTAAACGATACATTTTTAGAAAATATTGTTCCATTTAGGAGCTACACTATCATCAGCAAGCATTAAACACGAAAAAATGCAAGAATTTTGGAAACATATTTGTACTCACATTGCGGACACTGATGATGCATGCGTGGATTTATTTTTGCCTATTGCTGCCTCGGGTAAAAGATTTTTTATCTCTTTTTCTTGATTTTTAATAAATTCACAGTTTTTTCATGTTTATATAATCCTAACTTTTACACCTGAAAACATAAAAGGGTACCAGCAGGAATGGAGAATTTTGTAAGTCTGAACTTGATTGCCCTTGATAATGCGATTTAAGAAAATCATTTTTATTGTATTTTACGATTTTTATTGCAGCCAAGCTAATCACAACAAAGACAACTACGATATTTTGCGGACTATGTTTTTTTCTATTTGTCTGAGTGCATTTAAGAATGTGAAATCCACTTTTCGATTGTAGATTGCATCATCTGTTTTATGATTGTAGTTTTCCAAAGGGGTACCAGTCAATTTACCGTAAATATTTGAATTAGCCACCACTTCCGACCAAGCCTCCCCTTAAATAGGCCCCCACCAAAACATCGATTTTTGCAAAAAAAAAAGCCCCCTCCCCCCCACTCGAATAAGCCTTAGTGTGGTATTATTTGGATTTAATGGGCAATTTAATTGTACGTATAATACAGTATTTGACTCGTTAGAAGAGTACCAAGCAAGAGATAACAGCTTCTTAGATATCATATTATAATTCAATTCTACATTTTGCAACTGTACTACTATATAGTAACACGATTAATCATTATAAGTAATATTGTATCATCAATCTCTGTTGAAAAACTTTCAAAGTTAATTGAACTATGACTACGGTAATATTCAATGAACCTCGAATAAGCCTATTTTCTTCTTTTGCTTTCATTGCCTATGCACAATTTTCCTTATTTTATTTTTGAAAGTTTTCCCAATGGGGTACCTGCTAATTAATCGGTTCTTTGTCCGTCGATTATTGTTCTCAAGAGGCACAATTTTTTTCTTTATTCTTTGAAAGCTTTCCCAAAATGGCTCCAGCAAATTCGTTCTTTGTTTTCCTTCGGCTATTAGTCCTAAAGATAATTTCTTTCACATACCTTCATGTCAACAGAAGTAAATTTTGTAAGCAGAGGAACACAAAGCGATTTCCACTTGTTTTTAAAGGATTTCACTGAGTTTAACCGTCCGCAATGTTTAGTTGCTGTTTATCTTGATTAGGTTAAGTTCCTCTTTGTTTGTATTTTACTTCCATGACTTTTTACATCAGTTTTATTGAATCTTTGTTTTCTAGATAATGGACTGGAAGTTTTGGATGATTTGACAAAAATGACTGGTATCCAGTTTTCATCACCAATCGGCTTCAATGGCTCATACACACGAAGTAAGATATATGATTTCTTTCAGTTTTCGTTCGCTATTTGGATGTTGTTGTTACGATGCTCGTTTCTGCCATTTTCAAATCGTATTATTTCTTATTAAGTGTCATTTGAAAATGGCAGAAAATGAGCATACAACGGCAACCAGAAGCGAACGAAGACGAAAGAAATCATTGCATGTAAATCAACCAAAAACTTTCAATACATTTATGGGCATTCGTTAGCTTAAGTTAAGGTCTCCCCCGGAGGTATACGTCCCACGGTCCGACTAAAGTGTGCCGCTGCTATTTTTTCAACCCACCCATCTTCAATGTTTAAATTTTCGTGTAAACCAAACATTCTTGTTTTTCATTCCAAAATACCCATCACTATTTACAGGACAACTTTTAATATCTATCCCAATGCTAAAGCATTTTTGCTAAAATTCATACCTATGCGTAGATAATCATCGGTGGCACATACCCGTGCCTATATAATTGGGTGTACCCCCAAGCAGGTCTGATAATGCGTGTGGTTAACTGTATGTTGCCAATTCAAAATATAATCAAAAGTGTTACTGAAATACTCCATAATTCCGCAGTAATTTACGATACATGCTATGATCTCCATGCGCCCAGACTACTGCACCTTTTAATTTTTGGAGACAAACATCATCAGTTTATTCTTCCATTTTAAAGTTAACAGAGAAGACAGTCCATCCAATTCTTGTTCTTACTCAATTTTCGCTTTTTCAAAATGACATTCGAAACTCCATGTTAACTTCATGAGTTAACTTCATGAACATATTTTCCGTTTTGCCGCGTCAGAAAATTCTTTGCTTCTGCCATAGTAAATAATGGGGTTTAGTAGACTGTTAAAATTTGCAAGAAAGATCAACCACAATTCAGTAACAAAGATCGTTTCGTTTTGCCAACAATGATTCCCATACGTCAGTGCTTTATAAAAACCGTACCAGGTCACCGGTGTGTAGCAAACGATCAGAGTGGCTATTATTATAATAACTGTGAAAGTTTTCTGATGCTCGTTGTTTTGTTTGCGAGCCTTTTTCCTATTTTCGTCTGAGACGATTTCTCCTACTGCTGCGACCGTTTGCCATTGTCCTCTCATGGCTTTGTATATCCTGAAATAGCTCAAGTAAATTACGATGGCCTTCACGTGTAAAAACACACATCTGAATATCTCGTAATAAGTATTAAACTCCAAGAAAATTCCAACAACGTTTAATACGACACACAACAACCCTGCTAGTACTACGGTTGTTAGATGGAATTTGCATGTTGCAGTGGCGTGGTATTTGTACGGATGACATACTGCACAATATCGATCAAAACTTATCAAAGTCACAAACGTGAACGATAAGCACATGCATATCTTTGATATTTCAATGCTTGAAACCAACATCATGCGATTTATGGAGCCGTGGAGCTCGAGCATGAACACACACACAAGACTGTATGGCTGCACCGCAAAAGCTACTAGTAGGTCGCTGAAACACAACGCTCCTAACAGCATATTTGAAGGGTTGTGAAGAGCTCTTGTTTTTATTAAGGTGAACATAAATGTAGCATTGAATAGCAGTGTTAGAATAGCAACTATGGCACGAGTAACCAGCAGAATTGTAAAATTTGTCGACAAAGCATTACTTTGCTTGGATAGCTCGTCGCTGCATGGATCAATTGAAGTTTCGGCCATTTTATTTCAAACTAAGAGCAGCTTCTATAAAGCTTTTGGAATTTTTCCTTTTTTTTCCTTTTTGTGAATTCATGAACTCAGTTTTGAAAATTAAACTTATTACTGGACAACGTATTGAAACTGGTGTTTTGAATTTGGAGTTTAGCAATGCAACTAACACTTATTTATAGCTTCAGTTTTGCTCAAATCTGCTTTTTTGGTGTCTCTTATATTTTGTTCAGCTCCAACCCTCATACCTTGTATTTCTATCTCTTGTTTAGCTGGTTACCAAGCAAGTTCAGTTACTCCTTTAAAATGCTTCTTGAAAGTTTCTTTGCAGTCAGGTTTTAGGCATTTAGTTTGATTTAGAAGGCAAACAACTATGATGTTGACATGTCAACTCTATTTTACATTAATCAATCTCTGATCGAGCTCTGATCCCTAAATTTTAGTTTACCAACTTTACAGTTCAGGTTTCCTCTCTCCAAATTCTACAATCGAATCTCATTTGAACCGCCACTACTAATTATACCAAAGAACGCAGATAATTCCAGTCAATGCCTCCGTCGCAAAATTTTGCAAAATTGTTTATTAAAATTTAATCAAAGAAACACTCTATTCACCTAGTTATATTTGGTCAATACTTCCTGACTCATTATGATTTTCCCAAACATGAAGCTCATTTTATCTGCTCTACCACATTAACTAAAGAAGGAAATCTGTTTTTTTTACAAACAATGCTTTGAAATAATAAGTACTTTTTAAAACTATTTGATTTTTACGAGAAGTGCTAAATTTGTTTGCTGATAATTATGTTTTACAATACCAGATGCCTCGTCAGGCAGATGTGTTATCACAAGCAATAGTCCTTAAGAAAAAATTATTTAGGCAAGTACACTGAAGCAATGAATGGTCAAGGGGGCGGACAATTATAGTTGTGCAATTATGAATTAAACCCATATAACTTTGGGCTCATTAAAATCTCTGAGTCACCCAGAAATCTTTGGTGTTTATTATAATTAACGCATGGCTCAAGGCCCCTCTCTGCTCCGAGGATTGGAGGATGAAAAAAGGTTCTTCGGAGGGAGATCTGACCGACTGGGCTACACAAATGGAAAGTGACTTGAACACTGGCCGACTAAGCCAACTAAAATGCCCGAGTGGTCGCTCCCATGCCTCTATTGCCTCCGCCCCTGGCATAGCTTGAATGATACTACTGAAGGAAAACTGCGTACTGATTTCAAAACATTTATATTTCAATCGCTAAATGGTAATGTTATTGAAAATAAAATAGTAGTTAACGTTATAAAGAAGAACACCAGTTTGCTTAAAAAGGCATTTTTGCCCCCTCTACCTCTTCTGCTAAGGAGAAAGGAGCGTTGTTCTTATATTGCTCCTTTATGGTCCGGCGTTCCCCGATTCAGTGGTAGGAGATTATGTAAGTATATTAAAATGAACAGATATTCTAATTTTTCTGGATGGCTCCACAAAAAGGTGTGCAATGTTTTCATATTTGTTCTGGAAAATTTCCCATATTTCAGGCATAGAACTAGAACATGCATTCTTCTGTGAAAAAGATTTGCTGCGAAATTTTTAGATTATTTAAAAATCACATGTTGAAATTCCAATTTTAGTGGAAACTGAATGGCTCAATGAATCAGAGAAGAAAAGAACTTTTCGAAAATATTTCAAGGAAGATAAAGTGCTATTTTGGAGTAAATACTGTGATTATTTTGAGGTGAGAATCATACAAAACTTTCTCGCAAACAATTTGAAAACTAAAATTGCTGATTTATTTTGGTAGATTTTTGGTAAAAATGCTGCAAAAAAGAGAAAGAACTTCTTAGCGGGTGCATCCATAAACAAGCGTCTAATTTTCAGTTTTCGAATTTCGAATTTCAAGCACCATTAAATTCATTTCGAAAAACGTTGTAATTTAGGAGATCCAAACTCGCAGTTTAGACGAAAATCTAGACTTCTGGTTTTAAGTTGGAGGTGAATTTGTACTTTTTCAATTAATATCTCGACTCTCGATGCACAAATAATAACAAACCAGGTATCAATTTTTAGGTTGATTAAACGAGAAGTATTTTAAAAATTATTTCGAATAAATCTGATTTAAACTCGCATTGCAAGCCTTGATCAAAGCTGTTAGCTGTTTCTTGAGACATCCGGTATTTATGGAAATTTTCATTGTTATTTGTCACACCAAAGTATGCATTTCAGCACAGCAAAATAAATTACAAGAAAAAAGCTGTAAACTTTTCCTTGCTCTGTTTGTTTAGCTCAACTGTATGCAAAATCAGAGGTGTATCAACTAAGAGATGCAAAGGTCTATATTCAGAGGCGTAAAATCTATCATTTTAGATCGTGAATTGCATTGTTAAAGGCAAGGCCTAAATATTTCATTTTGCTAAATTTACCCTTGCCACACTGATGAAAATTTAATTTTTCATATTTTGATTTTTTGACAGGAAACTATGAATACATTGAGAAGCTCTCTTAGCCATTATCTCTACGAAGAATACTCTCGTTTTGTTAATCACATAATTGGTGAGTAACTTTTCCAAAACTTTATATATTATTTTCTGAAATATTGGAATAAAAGTGCAGTTTAGTTGCCAATTTTATTAACTTCGCATTGCATTGAAAATGGGTGCAGATTGGCCTACCCCTATTAATTTTTCATATGCTTCTCACCTACTCGAAACCCCCATTTCAATATGGTACTTTAAATTGTGAACAAATAAATTAAAAAAACCGCGTGGCTCAAAAAAAGTTTTGCAATGCTTGCTACCTTTGCTGTCTACTGATAATTCGTAAGCTATAGTAAAAGAAAGCGTAAGTTATTGGCTCTCCCAAGGCTACAATGTGGTGTTTTGGGCAGATTTCAACAGTGTAAATCCTTTAATTTTGGTTTTAATCGATTGTAACTCAATGACTGTTAGGTAGATTTTGGAAAACATGGAATCAAACTATCAAATGAAGCTTATCGCGTAAAATTCAAGCAAAACAAAGTTATCAAAATTAACTCTCCTCCGTATCAGCTTTGCAAACGTGAGGTCATTTAGGCCATACTTTAGAATATCATCTAAAGTCAAAATACTTTAAAAAAAATACTTAATGCTGCAAAGAATTCTTCGCCTGCCGCCACCGGAAACCTTTACAGCTTTAGTAAACTGCCAATCAATATACAATCTTCTTTATGTATTTACTATTGCAAGGTTTAACAAGGCACATTGACGCCAAATAGTATTAACACTGTTGAGAAAGAAATGTTGATCATGTTTATGACAGAGTAGCAATATTGTTAATAATGTACAATAGATTCCCGCTATCAAGAAACTGCAAATTAAGAAACTGAAGCTCAAAATCATAGGAGAACAAAAGTAGAACAATAAAATGATTTGATAAACAATGAGACAAATATCCAAAAAGCCAAATATCCAAATTCTTGATAGCGGGGATCTACTATATTAAAACGCAAGGTATCAAGCGTAGCCCAGTTGTAAAGAAAGTAGAATGCATGGCAGTTGTGCGGGAGAGATATTAGAAAGATCGAAAGATATAGCAGAAGATAAATAAAACGCCCAATAAAATGGGATGAACAAGAATGGAAATAGCTATCAAATAGCTTCGAAGGAGTATAGCTTTGCATAACTACGATGAATTGTAATAACTCTAGGAGGATAAGATCACGCTATGTTTAAAGTGCCAATGGAAGCAAAAATTGTTGGCTAAGTCCATTGAGAAAAAGAGTATTCAGTTTAATTATCAAGCATTTCTCTAGTTCTCCAAATGTTTTTCTTTTGTTTGCTGCAATTTAATTCAATTCAATTTTATTTTCAGAATACAATCTTACTACATGATAATGATATAAAACAATAAAAAATTTGTATTCTACGCGACCTAAGAGAAGCAGAGCTTATCTAGCCTAGGCCGCAAATTAAAGTTTTAAAGATACATAACAGCTAAACTTAATACATATATATGCTTATACAAAGCCAAAGGTTCAATAGCGAGTTCAAATGCTTATACAAAGCCAACGGTTCAAATGAATTATTTTAAGAATTCTATTTTGTAGGACTTGAAGTTCGTTTATTTTCTTTGTTGTAGCTACACCATATATTTCAAGTCCATAACCTATCTTGGACGTTACGAGGGAGTCGTATAAGGTCAATAGGCATTATTTTGGTACTGAATGCCTAATTTTAGCAAATATGGAAGAAAATTTTATAATTTCGCTTTTCACTTTGTTAATATGGGAAATCCAAGATAGTT
>JAYJMH010049969.1:0-13753 GCA_036873815.1 Phacellophora camtschatica | reverse complement strand
CAAGATATGTGAGATTGTACCCAACGAAGGCTAACTACCCATGCATCAGAATGGAGTTGTACGGATGTTAGAAAGACATATTATTGTCGTCTGTAGTATGAGAGTGTAGATTTTAGAAATACAAATATCATTCGATAAATCGGTTGTTTTATCTCATCATTTTCTTTTGTCATTTTGTTTGAAGTTTTCATTGTTTTCGTGGCTTTTACCGTTTTTTATCAATCATACAATGGCGTTCTTTTATCAAACATTCAATAGATAACTTCTCGTTTACGAAAATTTATGATTGATTTTTTATTGCAAAAATTTATACTTTTACACTTGGTTAATTAAACCTGGTTGCTATAAAATCGTATAAGAGTTGCAAGAGCATTGGGGACACGTGTCGCTGATCCCTTCTTCCATATTCCAAAGCGATCAAAGAGGGTCGTCAACCTTACGCAGACTGTCGCCGACAGGTCGCAGATGCTCTTAAGACTGTTAAAATTTTTTGGGGACCAGGCTTTTGACAGGTCTGTTGTTTGGTCAACTTGAAATATTTGGCATTCACAATCGTCGTAATTTAAAATAAATTTGTTTGCTTTCTTGGGTCTCCATGAGAAGTTATTTGGAAGCCTCTTTTCTATTGGATTATTTCAAATATCTTCGTTTCCATAAAAAATTGGAGAATTTAAAAAATAATAGTACCATGTGACTTAAAAGGACATGAAACCATTCAAAATCTGATTGGAGAGAAATTTTTAAAAACTTCATTATATATATTTATATTTCAGAATATTTTGGGGAATCTTTTGGTGATACTTTCTTGATACTCTTTCTGTTTTTATACATTTTCAGTTTTCACAATTTGAATGAAGACTTTTTATTCTTTTTTAGACTTTTTAAGAAGTTTTAGAAAACAAGTATGACATCAATGCTTTTCAATGTTTTAGAAAACTTTTTGGAAAATCTTTGAAAAATCATCAAAAATCATTGTTCACATCTGAGGTGGATTTCAACTCACATCGATGTAGATTACACCATTTATGGTGGCCTGTCAAAAGTTGTCCATTTTGTTTGGAGCACCCAATACACTTGGTGTTACCTCTTGGATAATTTTCAAAATATAGGAATACAATGTTAATAGAACAGTTAAGAGTTTGCTCTTTGCAGGAAAAATTATACAGGAATAGTCTCAGCTGGAAAAATATGGAAAATAAATTATGCAACTAACATGAAAACAAATTTGTAAGGGTACCTTTGACTGTAAGTGTCAGCATATTCAATGCTATTATCTGACCAAAAAAAGGTATCTGCACACTTGCACACTTGCTTAAATGAGCAAATATTTTAGGTTTCAGTAGCTGCTCGCTTTCTTTTCCTGTGATTTATAACAGTACTTGAAGTGTTTATCTTGTTTGTCTGGCCCTGCTTCCATGCTTCAAAATCTTTCAAACATTTTTGACCAAGTTGGAATATCTTGCACTCAAATTCATCCAACTTTTGGGTAAACTGGTTTGTTTCTTCATATGAGGCATTTTGTGCTGCATCCATCACTCTCTTGAATCTTTTTCTGAATACCTAAAACATATGTGAAACAAATATGGATAGCTGTTTGTGCATAAAATATCAAATTTGATTATAAGTAAAAATCTCCCAGCTTGCTTTCAAACTGTATAGCAGTTACACATTCAAACAATAGGCATTTAAAGACAATAAGTAAACAGAACTATATTATTTTATTTTGAAAAGCTTAATTGTAAAAACTACAACTCAGATTTTTCTTCCAGAAATATTTAGTTGGAAAACTTGCTTGCAGTCACAATTTCACTCAAACCTTTTCCTTATTGACTTTTACTTAATTACTTGTTTCCTGCCTTCACTCACTCACTACTGTAGATATGTAGCCCATCCACTCTGGAATCGAGGCCTTTTCCGCCAAAGATCTTTATCAAACTTTAGCTTAGGCGGACAGCTTTATCAAAGGTTTTTACGGCAGCATACTTTCCATTATTTTTGTCATTACTTGCATACTTTGGTGTAAAATCTTTATATTTTTATGGACATTTATTTTATTAAAGTAGACTGTGATAAAGTTTTATTGGACTCCTTGCTCATTGGAACCTTTCCTAAATGAATGAAATGTGCATGCTTAAGTATTGGTAGGATGATTTGTTCACTTCACCCATACAGCATATTTACCCTTGGGGATAAAATATTTACTGGTGTATAGCATATAAAGCCTTGGCGTAAATCTTTGGTGGACAGAAATTAAGGATTCCAGCATCGTAGCCCGTTTCAAGCATGTTTTTTAATCTGAGTCCGATGGAAATAAAAGGTAAATTTTATTTGAAAAAAATTTAAGCTGGATATGTGTGTGTGTACTCGACTGTTGGGTGCACCCCCACCCAAGTCTACCACCCAAGTCCAAGAAATGAGAAGAAGTGTACAACAATTTTTGAAGTTTCCCCTTACTTGAGAAATACTTCTTGCCAGAGTTCCAGCATCAATGTGCTCAAAATGCAACAATCTAACACCAAACTTATAGAAAAAAGGACCCATTTTATTCAAATCAAGAGCATTTGCATCAGCCTTGTATATTTGACGATACGTTTCCCCATAGATCTTTGGAATCTCCACTGAAACAATCTTTCTCCTCCTTGTACACAACTCTCTGCTCATCCAGTACGGCAAATCCAGTTTTGTCCCCTTTTGGACGTGTTCTTCTGAAGCGGTTGCATCGAGAAACCCAAGACGATAAACTGGCAACTCGAATTTGCACGGCACCTTTTCATTTGTTGCAAGAATGTCATCCAAATCAAAATAGTCGACGTTTGAAGGCCGAGGTCTCAACTGATCTAAAGTAGCTTGATCATCCATGTTGCATCAAGGACTTCATTCACGTTACTAATTCACGTTACTAATTCAGAGCAGAGAAGCTTTAGATTTTTGTGAAAGATGTGTGAAAAAAATTTGTTGTTTTCTATTTCTTCAGAAATTCGCGCCAAAATTACACTAAATTATTTAGTAATCTGTAGGAGTCAACAACAAAAAGTCTCATCTTCATATCGAGGGTAAGCTAAGCAGTTTATCAAGTTTTTGGCTTTTGGCACTGAAGATTGTTGGCCTCCGTAAAGGTAACATTCAAGATGTCTTGGGCTGCCAAACAACTTACTCATTCACAGAGGGTAACAAGATTATACAGACGGTCACTAAAACATTTGTTGTCTTGGGCTATTGATCGACCTCTTTGGAGGGAAAAGGCACTTGATTTGCGAGAAAGATTTGATCATGACAAAGGTGTCAAGGACCCACGAATTGCTTTAAAGTTGCTTGAAGATGGAGAAGCAGAGTTTGAAAAATACCGTCACCCACAACCGTACATCCGTAAGTTTAAAGTGTACATTAATTGTGCATGTATAGAGAGTCTTCCGAGTGAAATGGGGGTGTGTCTGCTGGTCTGGTGCCAGGTTTGAAACTTTGCTAACTGCGCACTGAAACAAGCGAATGTAAGAAATTTTTGCGCACCAACTTTACATTTCTTTTGTGCACCAAATTCGCATGTGGTCGAAAGTCGCACATGGTAGGCAAAAGAACTTTTTCAAATTGGTGCCAGATTTATCCATACTGAGGCTCATGCATGGCAGAAATTATAAAACCAGCAAATATATTTGGTGCGCAATACAAAGTTTCCAACCTGGGTCTGGTGTTCCGGTATCTGGGAGCAGCAGCCCTGAGTCTGGAGAACAGGACAATTTGCTCACCAAAAAGTTCGCGTTTTAGGCAAGAGTAATGGAAGAACAATAGAACAATAGAAATTAAAGAGTGCAAACTTTGGTGCACCATGCGCAAAAAGTTTCTAATCTGGTGCAGCAGACAGAAGGCCAAATGGATTACTTTCGGTTACCCTGTCTTTTTCAATGTGTCTTTTGTTTGTAGAACAATAGACCTATGACATGCATGCAGCCTGCATGTTTGGTCTGCAGGCAGGGAACTCGCAGACCAATTACTGTGTATGCAGCGATGACAGTTTTGTGCATGCACAATGCACATAATTATATAAATCAGATGGCACATACCAACAGCTCAGGAATTTTCTAACTCTGTACAAAAGTGTGCACTTGTGTTTCTATTGTTTTATACTTGACGCAACGTTTCCTTACTAATTTCTTGTAGATCCCTTGGCACCAGGTGGTTCAAAATTTGAAAGATACATTCCTCTACCACCACATGTAAGCATTCTTGTATTGTTATGTAGTTATAACCTATTTGTATACATTTTAGAAGATTATGCAATCAATTTTTTTTGGAGAGAGCAGCCTGAAGAGGCAACTTATAAATTTTTTAAACTTTTTTGAAACAATCTGACTCTTGGAGTTTGATGTTGATGTAAGTTGAATTATCTTTCGCATTGTCAGTTTAAATTAAAAAAAAGCAGAATTAGCCAGTCCAGAAATAATTGTGAATATTTATACTGTAAGTCTCAGTGAAGAGCATCTTCTGAGGAGCATAGTGAGACCTTTGTAATAATTCTAGAAACCATACACAGGCCTGTACATATGAATCTTAGTGGGCGTGCGGTAATTCGCACGCCTTGGCGATTGTGATAACAATTTTAGGCCGAAATGAACGTTATTTCAGGCCTCGTACACACCTGTCTGTTTTCATTTTGATCCATTTTTGCTGGTGAAAACGAAGCTTGTTTATCTCCCCGTTCAGACTGATCCGTTCTCAAATGAAAATGATTAGAAACAGAGTAGCATGAAATACGTGGGAGACGGCTTCATTGCATTTAAGATGAATACAGGAGTCTCAGGGTTAAACAAATTAACATTGTTGTTAAAAATCAATGATCTTCATTTCATATTACACTTTTAACAATCATCGAACACACTCTTCCATGTCAAGTTTGATGTCTCGTTCTTCTTCAATTGTTATTTCTTCATCCAGTTTGTTTCTCTTCTTGTTCTTTTTCTGTGCATTGTCTTCCATTTTATTCAATCTTTCACATTTTATTTAAGAATTGCTGATATGGCCTTCGGTTTTCCAAAGAATAATTTCATAAAAAGTCAAAATTTTAACATGGAATTAGTGCTCTGAATAGAGCTTTGCACGTGCGATCAAAGGCACGCCTTGAAAATTTTAGGCGTGCGCCAAGGCATGCGTGTGCGATCACACGCCTCAAACGTACAGGCCTGGTTAATCTTATGAAATGAATTTAAAATTCTTACTTTCTTCGTGTGTTGTATAGAGTTGTCTCCACAAAGCTCTATGCTTGACATCATCTTTTGGTGCATACACATAAGTATTCATTCCATATTGCTTGATTCTGCAAGTGCAAAAATAGAGATCTACATTTATATACACATACACAATAAATTTGAACACTGTGACTTTTCAAATCCAAGCCTGGCAAATAATGCGAAATTTCATTCTTAGAGCTTTTCTGAGGATGTTTTTGAGCTTTAAAAAAGCTGCAGATAAAGCTTTTTAAATTTTTTACCATTAGTAAGATGAAGCTTTTTCAAAAACCACTTATTCTTCAATCCGAGAAAATGTAAAACCTGTGTTTTCCCTGCAGTTCATGTCACATGATAAATCAGAAGTCTTCTTTTTGAAATTTTAAGTTGTATACAATATATATATCTTTTGTTTCCCAAAGCATGACAGCCAGGGTGGAATTGGCTTGTGCCATGATGCATATGATGCCAGTTTCTATTGTCTTATTACATCTTTCCTGTTAAAGAACACAGTATGCCACAGACAAGTGACAGTAAAACATGAGTGTTTGTAAAATATATAATTTCTCCAGGATATTGATCCCCAAATGTAGAAAATGTGCAAGCTATTAAACACTAAACAGGATGTCCATTGACAATAACACACATTTGTTTGCAATTGCATCCAGCTTAAAATCTTCTCCAGACATGGTCAACAGACTGCAGAATATGGCCTTTTCCAACAAGTTCTCTGGTGTGCACAAACAAAATGACAAATGTGCACTTAATTTTGAGTGTGCACTTAAAAGTGTAATGTATGGTGTGTCATATCTGCACTTGGCATTTTGATTTATAAATAAAAGAAACTTATCCAACAAAGAAAGTATGAAAAAACCCACCCCCCAAAAAAATTTTTGAAAAAACCCACCCACCCTCCCCCAAAGAAATTTTGTAAACTTACGAAAATCAGCACCACACCACACAACCATTTTTGGGTGCAATCAATTTTTTGGGGAGAAGCTTGAGTGTGCACCTGCTAAACTCTGCAATTTGATTTGGGGCATGCTCAAAGTTGCTACTTGATTTTGAGAATTCTTGTTTGTAACAACATTTTAACAAAATTGCTTTGGAATGAATCCTAACCAATTTTGTCCAAATAAATATTCTGGTCCAAGTTAGAAACAAAATGGTATCTCATCTATGGTAATTTGCAAGGTTTTTGTGGCCTGACTGAGGTTAAATGAATGGGTGAACTTCTCACCTATTTTTATTAAAAATAATTTCAATTTTGATTCAATTATCATTATTATTATTATTATATAATATCTCTGTTATTTTTTTCTATTGTAATTTAGTATTGAGTTTTATATGAAATTTATTGATTTATTTTGTTGATCTATTTAGTAGTAGAGTTTAAATTATACAGTATACCATATTGTAGTATGCCAAATGTTTAGTGAAGAAAAACTGTGGCATCACAGTTGGAATTTAAGAGTCAAGTTGTAAGTTGAGTGTTTTTTCAAGAGTTGTGATTTAATACAAACTTTCTCAAAGTTGTGAGTTATATGTAAGTTGTTCGATAGTCTTTTGGTCCAAATAATAATAATTGCAAGATAATAAAAAATAAATGTTGTGAGTTATATTGTATATTGCATATATTGTACACAAATGTTTTCTTCAAAAGTTGTAAGTTATATGTTGTATCATAAGTCTTTTTGTTAAAATAACAGTAATTTATCTCAGAAATCCAGAATGAGTACAAATAAAAGGTTGGAAAAAGCAATCGAAAAGGTCATTTAGGAAAGGAAAAAAGCTCTTTGTAAACCTTAGGCCTTCTTGTTGTTGCTACAATTTAGCACCATCCTATTTTTCCAAAAGACGACAAAAATCCAAGAATCTATCCAAGAATCTTTGAAAAATCCTGGATAACCAAACCAAAAAAACAAGACAACAAAGCAAACATTCCACTTCTTCTGTCTTGTGTTTGCCTACACACATGTTCACTCTATTGGAAAATAAGATAGGGTGTTCCATTGGCCATCAACACAATAATAATTATATAAATAGCTTCAAAAAAACAATTGAAGTGTTTTCTATAAAGTGTTTTTCACATGGTTGGGTAACTTTGAATGGAATTATGAGTGTTTTGATTGCAAAAGGCTAAATACTTCTTCGTAGGCATAGCTGCAAATGAATGCAGGAAACAATATAAATTATATAATTGATTAATTACCTAAAACAATATGGAAATGGTGTATGTATAAGTGAAGTTGTGAGTGAAATCAAGTTTTCCAACATGGTCTGGATGGCTGCCAGACTGTAGTTTATATTTTGCATGGAGAGTGCAAGTCAAAACAATAAAAAATTACACAGAAAATTTTATCAGAAATTACGCCAAAATTTCACTGCTCCTGCACAAAGAGAGGATATATTAAATAAAAACCCCTCCAAATTGAAGGATTTTAAAATAAATTGAGAGGAGAAAACCATTAACTCATTCAAAAGATATGTGGAGAAAAGGGTTCTTATATTGTAAAACTGACCAGACAGAAAATGTAAGCATAAAGAGTGTCTCACATCTATAATTCATTGGTAAATTAGGTTCAAACAATTTTTCCATTGTTCCCATGAAAGTAAACTTTTTGGTGGTTCCCTGTGACTAAATCCCTTTTCTAGAGGTGCTTGGCACCATTCCTGCAGGGCAACTATAAAGTCAAAGATTTATTGGGCACAAGACAAAATAAAAATTTGAATCACTAAAATTTTTATTTTATTATATAATATATATATATATATATATATATAGAATATATATATATATATATTGGAAAGGTTGCCCTTCAGCAGCTGTTTTGCAAGGGAAACTACCTCGAAATACATAGACTACAGGAAAGAATAGACTCTATTTTTGTTTGGCACCCTGACACTGCATTCTTTGTTTCTTGTGCGCGGAAAATAGCGCGGATGAAAACAATAAATAAAGCACAACCATATATTATATATTACAAGTCTTCTATTTTGTGTGCTTGTTATGGTTATTCCTTGTGATGAATTTTCCATCTTTAAAGCAACATCGTCTGGAAAGTTGTGAAGGAATGAGTCATACATTTCAATTACAAATTTTTTCCGGATTACATTCCGGCTACCAGCTAGACATCACATGACCACTTTCCGCCAATCAACTGTTGTGTCGCAATAAATCTGCACAGACTGAAACCTTCGTCAACATCAACAAAATTTCACAGCAATAAAGATCTTAAATTTATGAATTCGATATCCAAAAAAATAGTTTTCTTAACTACGTACCGTGTAAACAAGTCATTTCTTTGTCCGCAAGTCCAAGGTCTTCCATAAAATCCTACAATGAAGAAACATGTACATAAATTTAGGCGTTGTCCTAACTCCGCACAAAAATTTGCAGCGTTCACAAGATGGCCGAACGAATCAAAGCCGCATAAAAAGTAGTCTGTTTCCACTTACCTTCAATAACACCACTTAAAAATGGCTTCTCTTCAATAACGACCATGGCGCCCTTCTTCTTCTTTCGAAAACACGGGAAACACCGCAACGATCGAGAAGAACTTGAGTCCGACAGCTTGTACGATATAGAAGCCAACCTTCCTTCTTGACGAAATCCTCTCTTCTCTCCAGCTCAAAGCAAATCTCAAACAGGTAAAACAGGTTTTTACCTCGATCCAGACCTTTTTTCCTCAGTCTTTCTCAGCAGGTGGCATAGAAAAAGGTAACCAACCTATAATTAATTCATGGTTTTTTAATTTTATTGACCAAAATCACCAAAATATTTTAATTAGCTTTTGGCGCTGAGGATAGACGTTTTATCAATGAAAATGTTGCAGAATTTTATTCAATAAAACGAAAATGAAATATTTATCTTGACTGTGCAACAAAACTTATTCGTTTAACTTCATTTCGGCTTTTGAAAAAGAAAAATAATCATACATTTTTCGTAGGTATTTTGGACATCCTGTGGACATTTCCTTTCCACGAACAAGGGAAAACTAAAATGGCGAGCAGAAAACGTGAAGAAAACGAACATTTGGACATCCTTGTGTGTAAGAGCAAAGATAACATGACATCCCCGAACAGAAAATGTGAATTTTGCCATAAGAAACCATCGATGTATACTTGTCCGAAATGCTGCTTACATTACTGTGGGTTAGATTGCTACAAAAGTGCTAAACACAACGATTGTGCCGAAAATTTTTACAAGGAAAATGTTATGGCCGAACTGAAGGGGATGAAAGCAACTGACAAAGTCAAACGAGACATGATAGAAACCCTGAAGCGCATGAAACAACAGGAACAAGTAGGAAATATCGAAGAAAGTGACGAGGCTTCAGTGGAAACTCTTGAGATGCGAATGAAAAATGTCGATTTAGAAGGTGCAACGTTTGATGAAATTTGGGACAGGCTTACCGTCAACGAAAAGAAGATATTTGAAAGCACTGTGAATGAAGAAGGAGTTGAAGTTGCAGAGCCTTGTAAACCATGGTGGCTAAACAATGTCACAAAAATAGAGGAAGCATTTAATGATTCATTGACTGTGCATGACAACAACAAGATCCCAGAAATGATAGAATTCAAACCAGTGAGCGAACTTCTTCCAAACAAAGAGCCAAGTCCTTCATTGCCATACAACATCATCGAGATTCTTTCAAATTATGTTTTCATATATAGATTATACAATGACGAGTTAATGGAATCATTAAATGAGGCCTTGGATGTGTTGATTGAATTATCTCCAGTACTAGGAAAAAATAATGTTCATGATGATTTAAATTCATCTTTAACAACATTTGTCGAGGCTATTAAAGGAAACATATCCCTCAAATATGCTGTAGATCCATTGGAAATTTCTATGAATGATCTCTGTTCAGTTATAAAGACAAAATGCAATGTTTCAAGCAGAAATTTGCCAGTCCCAACATGTATACTGTGCATGGTAGATCTTTATAATTTATTCAATGCTGGCATTGAGCAGGCCAAGAAGTTGCAACCAAAAACAAAGGAGCAAAGAAAGAAGAACAAGCAATACCTTCTCATCACAAAGAAACTTTATTTCATGGCTTCTTGGTTGGTTGAAAATCATACTATTCTTGAATTTCTCGAAACTTCAATAAAGGAAATACAGAGGAATTTAATACAACACTGGAGAACAATTACTGATCAAAAACAACTTGTTGAAAAACATATTAACAAGATAAGAGCCAAGATAAATTCAAAATTAATTGAAGAATTACCATGATGCGTTTTAAAAGTAATAAAATTCTAAAAGAAATCAAAGAAATTTTGTTCTCTTTTCTCAACCATGCTTAATAGACTTAATATGAAAAAGGACACAATATTTCTATGCATTGAATAAATCTGCAATCCATCTCTAAATTAGTTAGCTATCATCTTCTATGTAATACCTTTTCTTTGAAGAATAAAAACTGTACATTTTCTGGTATATGTTCAATTACAGACAAACTGTTGTTACTACATACTGTATAATCTGTAACTGAGATATTAACTTAAGTATAATTACAATTCATCTGATCAATATTGGTTATTTAATTAGCGAGGTATGTGCAAAAGATCACTCCCCTGTAAAACCCTAAACTCTCCTGCCTATAACTGCCCTGTTTGTGTAAATCAGCTGGGTAAGATTATGCAACCAGGCAGGCAACTAATCTACAAATCCATTTGTTATGTTGGAATGGAATGATTTTGACACACTAATACACAAGTCACTGATTTGTACTGTGTCACCACCCCACTCCCCAAAAAAGTGTTGCTGTTTTATACAAAATATTCACTTCAAGTTTGCTGCAAACTTCTGTAAAATCGGTTGTATCTTCACCAAGATATGAAGTCGGAAGTTTGAGAAGATGTGGAAGGAAAACCCAGAGGCATCTGTCTAATACCACTGTTTTGTTTTGAGTGTTTTAAACAGGTGCTTGCCATGTGAATCGTTATGCCATCTTTTGGATGAGAAGTTGCTAAAAAGCAATTAAAATTTTCTTCTGAAATTTCGTTTTCCTTCGAGATACTTTGTGTATTTTTTGCGTGAATTTTAAATTGAACATGAACGCTCAGGTTTCAAATACAACACGAAAAAGAGATAAATGAAAACCTTGAAGAAAAGTTGAATTCCTTCAGAAGCTACTACTCCTCAGAAATATTTTGAACGACAATATCAATATGGTAGTCTCTTCTAAATCTCCTATCATATGCAAAGCTCAAATAAGTTATTTAAACATGACAATACACAAAACCTAGAACAGTAAACTGCATCTAATAACGTAAAAACAGATACTACATTTTAAGAAATAGCCGTAAATAAATTTAAAATTAATCACTTATACGTTTAATATAAAGCAATCATTAGTCATTTAATGTATATACGATACAAATTTTCAAAACATATTTTATTTTAAAAACACACGAAATCCCAAAACGATAAGAAAGGCGTTCAAAACTATGAATGCATTAAATTAAAACATTACACTTAAAATAACTGGCCATTTCTACACTCTCTCGAGACTTGTTACACAAGTTTCAGCTCGCTTCCCCCGAGCCCCACGTGAAAGAGGCTAAGGTAGCAGCGATAAGGCGTATTTAGTCTACACTCTCTCCTGAATTGAAAGATTGTTTTTCTTGAGAAGCATCCTAAGCATTGCCTCCATGCTTCCCATTTGCTCTTTCATTTTCTTCACTTCAGACTGTAATGTATTTGTATTCCCTTCCACGATCTCTATTGTTTCCTGAAATTCAAATTAACATAATTTCAACCAGAGAAACAATTTCGGAGGAGTGAAAAATTCTGGCAGTTCCCTTTTTTGTTTTTTGTGGAACTGTTTCCTTTTTTCAGTTCATTAAGTAAAACTTGCATGGGAAAAAGGAAACTTGGCGAATTCTCTTTCAGTTTTAACTTAAAGAGGGGCAATACATGATAGAGGTGCATGAAAAGTTTTGACTTCATAAGAAACTTTCCAACTTTGCACACAGTCTATTACAGAATGAGTCTAACAGGACTAAAAGTATACTACCAAATTAAGTTTTGAACGTTGATAGGTTGAAATAGTTTTAAACGATTCGAATTTCATCTTCCGCAGAAAAGGATTACATTTGACAGATTATCTTTCAGTTTTAATTTCAGCGGGGAACTATTGGATCCGAAATAGCTTTTGGATGTTTTTTGGAACGGTTTAAAAATATTTAGACGCTCAAAGTTTGGAACAAGATGTTGTCCTTAAGTTTAAATGGCTGAGAGTTTTCGACATGTCTGCAATGTATCACTCCATTGAGACTTGCTCTATGGGAAGTCTGAAAGCATGCTTTGCAAGCGGGGGGTTCCAACGGCTGTGGACTCAAAAACAGGGTTCATACATAGCTTCGGTTTCATTTCCCCTGACTTTTCTCAGTGAAAAATGCATTGATTTCCATACCTAGGCAATGAATTGTATATCATTTTCCAGACTAAAAGTTCTTGAATAAGGCCACCGAGTATCAAGGTGCAGCATATACCCTGATATAAGGCAATTAAAATTGAAGAAAAGCAATTTTCAGGGTTTTCAGGGTTCATTTCACAAATAATTGGTGAATTTAGAACAATTTAAACAAGGGTCGGCTGTACCCAAGAACAATTAAAAACAAATTGGTTTTATTTCCCAGGTTTTCCCTGATTTTGCCTGATTTTCTAAATTTTCCCTTACTTTTCCCCTGATTTTCTAAAACTACCCTAATTTTCCAGGTTCTACAGGTTTTCCCTGACCCGTAGGAACCCTGAAAAAACATTGTTCACGAGCAAATGAAAGCAAGTAAAAGAGATATCCACAAAGTAAAAAATAATTATTGAGGTCTAAAGACAATTACAATAAAAGCAACTTCCACATTCTTATTCAATTATGAATTCTAAATTGAGAAATCTAAATAGTTAATTCTAAATAGTTAATTCTAAATTATGAATTGTGAATTTTAAATTGTGAATTCAAAATTGTGAATTCTAAATTGTGAATTCTATATTGTGAATTCTAAATTGTGAATTGTGAATTGTGAATTCTAAATTGTGATTTCTAAATTACGAATTCTAAATTGTGAATTCTAAATTGTAAATTATGAATTCTAAATTATGAATTCTAAATTGTGAATTCTAAATTGTGAATTCTAAATCCTGAATTCTGAATTGTGAATTCTAAATTCTAAATTGTGAATTCTAAATTGTGAATTCTAAATTCTAAATTGTGAATTGTGAATTGTGAATTGTGAACTGTGAATTCAAAATTGTGAATTGTAAAATGTGAATTATGAATTCTAAATTGTGAATTATGAATCGTGAACTGTGAATTCGAAATTGTGAATTGTAAATTGTGAATTGTGAATTGTAAATTATGAATTGTAAATTGTGAATTGTAAATTGTAAATTGTGAATTCTAAATTGTGAATTCTAAATTGTGAATTCTAAATTGTGAATTGTAAATTGTGAATTCTAAATTGTGAATTCTAAATTGTGAATTCTAAATTGTGAATTCTAAATTGTGAATTCTAAATTG
>JAYJMH010049958.1:0-10472 GCA_036873815.1 Phacellophora camtschatica | reverse complement strand
TCTGCTCACAAACAACTAGACTGACCGATACTATAACTGCCATCAGAGACTTTTAAAGTAGAACTATAAAAAGTAGAGAAATAAATATAGTTATTTGCGTTTGAATGTAATGAATTAGAAAATAACCTTTAAAAAGGTAGTCAGCAAAATAAAAGGGGAGATTCTTGTTAGGCATATAAAAAATCAGCAAGCCTCTTTTCAAGATATTTTCTCCCGTATAAGAAACCAAACAGCCTGATTTAAGAATTTGAAGTTTGGAAAATTCCATTTTTAATAAGATTTTTTTTAAATATTTGAATTATTAGCTGACTTTATACTGAATTATCAGCTGACTGACATTAGGTAATATATTCCAAATTTGTGGTCCTTAGGAACCGGTCATTGAAAATGGCGAGGAGGGGAGTGGAGGAGAAATTTCTATTCTAAAAATATCATAACTAACACGGTTTACATTAACGATACCATAGGGAGCATGTCAACACATAGCAACCCTACGGCCTTAGACTGGTTTATACGGTCACACCCAAGCAAATGCCACCACTAGTTAAAACGATGGTTGTTAAAAGGATGAGAAGAAAAATAAGGAGCAACACTCGATATAACATTGATTCGATATTTAAAAAATTCAAGGCCCCCTCAATATCTGCCAAATAAGTTGAAGACCCAAAATGGCTCTTCAACGAGCCAAAATGGTATGTACTATGGCAGAAATAGAAACAGATGCGAAAAAGATATCATTTCTTCAAATATGAGGTGGGGAGGATGTGATCAGAGTTTGAACATGACAGGAAAGTAACTGAAAAGGACACAATTGACCAGCGAGTAATAAAAATGGAGGCGCATTTGAAAGGTCAAATTAATGAAGTGTACTGCTGATAAATAAATTATTTCGTGAAATGTCCCATGGAAGACATACATTTGGAGAATGGTACCCAGCAGTGCATGAACAGACTAGACGGTGCAATTGTCCAGAGTACTCCTCTGAACGGTGAACGGGAACGGGCATGACAATTCAAACAGAAAATAATAAGTTGCGAAAAAGAGCAATTAGCAGAAGGGACAACAGTTGAAAATTTTGTGAAAATGGGACAAGCTATGATACAGCACAATCGGAAGGGATGTTTTCATTTTCCAGTTGAAAGAGTTTAACTTTGTTCTCAAGGGATAATCGCTTTGAAACAAATGTGTCAATTTCACTATTGTTACAAAATTCGCCTTTGTTAGATGGTGCTGGATCCAGAATCAATTCATGAAATACTCTACACTGGCCTGAAGACCTAGGTAATTTATCTAATGAGTCTGTGATCAGGTTTTAAAACAAGTTTGTTAAAAACAGGTCTAGATATAAAACATATGTACAGCTTATATCAAGGGTTTATCAAATTTACCAGTTTAATTTGCACTCATCCGCAATTATCCGCAAAAAGAGGTTAGCGCTGATGGGTTTACAAGGATGATGGATTATGACGAGGATGATGAATTGGTGCATGGCGTCACTCAACAGGAAAACTATACATGACTCAAAGCAGTATTAGTATGGTATATAATAAATTATACCAGTCGAGCACTGGCAGAAACAGAGCAAGGATATGTTACGGTAGAAGAAGAGAGTTCGGCTATATACCAAGGAATCAAAATGAATCGAATGTATTTATATGGCATACCATCAAGGTGATAACTGATCATCAGCAGTTCGTGCCGTTATACAACAACCATAGAAAGAAGAGGCCCATGAGGGTTAAATGTCGTAGAACCAAGTTGCAGGGATTCGATTTTCAAGTGAAGTACAGTCCTGGTGTCAGAAATCCGACTGACTACAACAGCCGGCACCCTATTCCTCTGTCAACATTCCCTGCCAATGGCATGGCAGAATGGGAAATGGATGATGCAGAAAAACTGTATGTAAATGCATTGATCGACACAGACTTACCTGATGCGGTGAAATTGAAAATGATGCAGGAATTTACTAACAAATGTGATGAAATAGCAAATAAAAGAGTTGCATACTTCACAAAGGATACATTTTCATACAAGAGAAAGAGTTGGTATCATGTAAACATGTATTCATCAAGGAACTGTCAGTTATGAGACAGTTGGTTGTGAGAGGGGAGAAAATTGCGTTGCCAAAAAATTTGGACCAAGAAGATGTGGTGGCACATGCACATAGAACTGACCAAAGAGGTTCAAAAACTAAGTAGTTTCTGCAGGTGAGAGTATGGTTTCCGGGTACGGATCAAATTGTGGATGAACAAGTGCAATTATGTATTCCGTGCAAGGCGGCCACATCAAATAATTCAATGAAGCCTCTTAAACCAGGAAAGTTACCAGAGCATTTGTGGGAAAATTTGGACATGGATTCAAAAACATTATCCTCGCGAGACCAGCTTGGCTTATTGCTGTCTGCACGGTGTGCTTGCGTCTGCTCACAAACAACTAGACTGACCGATACTATAACTGCCATCAGAGACTTTTAAAGTAGAACTATAAAAAGTAGACAAATAAATATAGTTATTTGCGTTTGAATGTAATGAATTAGAAAATAACCTTTAAAAAAGTAGTCAGCAAAATAAAAGGACTTTCCTGCCAGTTTGGTGAACTTCAAAAAAACTTCCTGGTGACAAGCACTCTGCTGTGCTGGCGGACTTTCTCAGGCCCTGTTAACACGCGCAGTCTTAGAAAGAAAGCTTCTTTGAATAATAACTTACATCAACTTCTGTTTCTTTGTTCTTACCAATGGATTTTTTCAGCTTCAGTTCGATTCTAAGAAATCAATAAGAATAAATCTACTGAAATCGGCATGTGCTAAAATTAAAACAAAGTGTAGCATATCTTTTCAAAATATGTACACGGGACGCTTCCTGTGGTCCTGCTTTATAATTCGGTATACGGCCTCGGGCGCACTGCCTACAAAACTTGTTCTGACAAATTTTATCCCCCATTGCTTGTGAACAATAGGGATTACAATTGTCATATTACAATGCCAGTGCGCCTACTCTTTTTAATTTTTTAAATTTCATATTATGATAATAGTTATTAAAGAATGTTTTTCGCGTATACACTTTAACTAATACACATCACCGATCAATGATACACATAGCACCAAATTTCACGAAAATTGTAGTTCGCAGGTGGAAGGGAAAAAAGGAAGGCGCTGTGGAGGAGCGTGCCAGTGCGCCTGCATTCACGACACAACTTTGTCAAACATGTAAAAAGATTTCAACATGAAAAATTATTCTTAAGTTTAGCAAATATAATCCAATTTTTGTCTGAAACCTGTGCGCCCAGAAGATTATTTGTGAGAATATATTGGGCTATTTAATAATAATAATAATAATTGCATTACGATGGAGCGGGCCTGCGATCTCGTCGTCTTAAGCCTCATTTGAGCGTCTGGTGCACGCTCAGAGAAGGCCATGCCATGTGTGCGTAAAACCGCAAGCCTCGATTTTTGAAAATCCTCCAGCTTTAGCTATATGTAGAGCAGGAAAACGTTTTCGTTGCATAATCCAAGAAAATAGGTTATGCAGTTAAACTCTTCAGTATCCAGTTAAAAATAGCCAGTTAAACACTTCAAACAACTCTAACAATTACGGCTTACCACAGAAATATCATATTAGGCTCTGGCTTAGCCTGTGGGCAGATCCAATTTCCAGGTGATAGTTTAATAAATGTTTGGCATGAAAAATATACGAATGGGCATCAATTTAAAAAAGAATAGAATTAATTTTTCCCTGATTAGAAGAAAAATATGCGAATTGGCATACATTTTTAGGAAATTAGAATGAAAATCTCTAATTGGAATAAAGACACACATGGCGCCCCATATTACGCTTCATTTGAAAACAAGGCTATTTGAAATTTCTCACTTTTTGCAAAAAGTGGTAAGGTTATAGCCTCGTTTTTTCCCCCTGAATAACAATTCTATAAAGGCTATTTCAAAATTACCCAACTTATGGTCTAAATGGTAAAAGTATAGCAAATCAACAGAAACTGATGTAAACTGGTGGATAATCTAACATTACAATTGACCTTCTGTTCTATTTTATTGGGAGAAGTTTCCTGAAATGATCTAGATAAATAAGTCAAAAATTCATTTGATCTGAATGATCTTATTAGTTTCAAGTTTGGCAAGTTAGGCAATAAACTGTTAGAAACTAAAAGTTTGGCAAGAAACGCAACAAATTATTGTCACCGATTACAAAATGTTTGTAGCAAAGATATCAAGTCAGTTTATGCATGCTTACAAGTTTGTTGTATTTAATAATGTCACTTTCAGAATCTTAAATGTTTTTTTCCCCCATAAACTTTTGCAGATTTTACTTAGTAAAACCATGCTTATAGCAATAAGCCTGTTCCGAGATCAGTATCGCTTTGAAGTATTTTATTTTTCTCCATGACAGACATAAAAATGACTTGTGCTGTTGTTTAATTCACAAATTGAACTTTTAAAAAATATTTTCAAATTTAAAGCTGACTTTTATGGCCCTTCTTGTATTTCCGTAATTTGATTTTGCAAATTTTGTTGGCTGGGCATCGGGATACATTTATACGATCACCTCCAGTTATACAATCGCCTTAAATATTTTCTTGTGAAAGGCTTCAAGCACTCGGCTTTAAGCAATCGTTCTTCAAATTTTTAGATCCATAACTTTGTTTTCTTTCTTCCCATGAACGCTTCGACGTAGCTGTGAAGCTATTGTCTGTCACCATTTTGAATAAATTTACTCGGGTTAAATTAAACCATCTTTAAAGGTGGTTTAAACAAGCTATATCTGGGTTGAATTTAAACCAGTTTAAATTCAGTGTGAACGGGCTTGTTGCTAAACTATGTTATTTGTGTTGATTTGTACCACATTTAAAATGGCTTAAGTATCAATGTGATTGAGAACGGGGCATTAAACAACAAATGATTCAAATCAATGGCCTTTATTATCACATATGCCAACATACCTGTGCCGTGAACCTTTTTTCCTTTTGTGTCCAGCTATGAAAAAAAGATGAACTATAATTTTGTGGTTGTACAAGATATCCCAAGACAGTAACTCCACTTCTGAAAAGTGATTGTCAATATGTATCAAATTTTAAAATGCTATCAAATTTTATTTTTTGAAAGATGCAAATTTAAAATGAATACAACATGCTATAAAATGTGACACACCGTAAGCTAAAATTAAGATAGTGGCTTCCCTAAAAATTATACCTTTTTGAAAAACCACTATGAAGTAATATATAATTTTATTTAAAGAAAAATATATGTTGAAATCATAGAACATGTGTATCATGTGCAAAAAAGCAAAATTCCTATTCCTAGGCCTGGTTCTCTCAAATAAACATCTTGTTACCCTATACCCCTCTACTCATTCATAAAAATCACAGCACTGCTACTCGGTAATATTGATAATCTAATAACTCAGGTGTACAACATGTAGATTACAAGACCTCCAAGTTTCCCGTGTTTAAAAAAGCTCAGCTAAATCTCATAGATTTATCTGGTCAAAACAGCATAGCAAATAGGGGCACTCCTTCATGCCAGCCTACAGGCCGTCCTACAAGTCAGTCCGACCCAAATTTTAGTATAAAACGCATGGTCATTGGGAAAAGCAAGCCCAATTTGGTTTTGCAGTTTCTACATTGTTGGTACATTATTTTTTACTAACCTTATTACTTATATTCATATTGCTGTATTAACTTGTTCTGTTACCTTTGTTTTCCCGGGGTCATATGATATATATATATATATATTGTATTTTAGTTCTTCTTATGAATAAATATTAAATTGAACTCTCAATGTACTTTATGTTGAAAGAACATCCTGTATACAGAGCAACATTATCAAGTACGTATATATACGTGATAGTTCAGTGTTTCTGGAAAGTTCAAAAAATCTACTTCTCCTCCAAATATCTCCGTAATTCTCCATGTGATTTATGTGAACAAAATATGAAAATGTAGGTTATGAAATAGGAATTGCAAACATTACCTTTGTGGAGCTTAAGCGATCATAGTACTGCTTAAAAAGTCGGTAAAGGAAACGAAACAATTGAAGATTGTTAATTACCTTGCAGGTCTTATCTGACTTTTCAAAAGCCTTAACCAGCTTTGAGTTGTCATGAATTAAATAAATTTCGATCACTGCTAGCAAAGCTAAACAAAATACTCACATCGAATTTTTCCTGACTGAGTTGGCTGAGGATTAGCGTTCGATTCTGAAATTGCTTGCTCTCCTAAAAAAGTTGAAACAATTTTCGATAAAAAAAATTATACACACAAGTCGCTATTTGTCACTTAGCCAATGTCTTGATGCGTCTTGAATATAACTTTATAAAAACAATATTATTTCTTATATATGAATAGGAAGAGTCTCTGTAATTAAAGAACAGAATGAAACAATGATGTTGCCACAGCCATATCAGTTGATTGATTGATTTTTTGATTGATTTAATTATTATTCAAATGCTACTACAGTACATTAATTAACTCAACAATAGTTCTAAAAATATGAAAGAATGATGTTACCACAGCCACATCAATTACAAAGATCCTAACAGCAAATTGTATGTGACTTAAATTCAACGAACATCATATTGAAAACACACAGGAGGAGCATTCACAAAGTACACATACGCTGAGAGGGAGGGGATTATTTTCAGCTTTTTCCATGATTTTTTTATGTAAGAGAGGGGGCGAGGGGTTCAAAAATAGTTAAATTATTGCGTACGTACTGCAAATGGATGCCTCCTAGATAAATGGCCACATTTCATGTAGCTAATAACTAATAGTCTCTTTGTTAAAAAAAAACAATGAAAACTTATTCTCGTTTTATGCCAGTGATCAAAACGTTATGTATACTCACGTTTTTCTTGCTGAAGGTCTGCAAGGCCCATACTGGCCACAGCCTAAAAATTAATAAAGACAAAACTAAAACATTCGTTTCTATAATGTGATTATTAAAACTCGTGAAAATATTCTTGATCGGAGTTGAAACTCCACAAAAAGCATAAAATAAAAGTACAATAAAAAGGGTCTTTACCGAGCACGTGTCTCAAAAAAGTATTGGCATTTGAAAAATCAACAAAATTTGATTTTGTTACCAATCTTGTACACTTTTGCGTTGTTATATTAGGAAAGGTCAAATTGGTTTTCATGATAGCAAGCTTGAAATTAGTAAAATTTAGCATTTGGCCTATCTATGATATCTGAGAAATAAATATTTTAACATTGCTAACAAAATCGAACATTGGCGATTTTTCAAACGTCAATACGTTTTTGGGACACCCAGTACATATTGTAAAATAGGCTTTCATTTGGTTCTGCGTCATTTGACATCAATTTACTCGGTTTGGGCCATGGTATATTAACTCAATTAATGTGTTAACATTTGATTCTAGATACTTACAGCATACGATGTAATCGATGATTTCGAAAATAGTCTTTCGGATTCCTTGAATTTTCTATTTCTTTTTTCTACTTTTTGGTTTGTGCCAGCTCTGCAATAAAAACGAACAATCAGATGCCATTTTGTAATAAGACTTAATTCTGTCATAAAATTATGTCCCAAAACATTATTAGTTGTTATAAGACCTTAAGACGTACAGAGGCAAATTTTGTAACAATAGTAAACTTGACACACCAATTTCAAAGAGATTATCCGCTGAAAACAATAAAAAAAAACAAGCGAAGCCATGCAGAGTTGTGGAGGAGGCGTTTACATTTTCGAATTTAAAAAGTTTTTCTTTGTTTTTGACAACTAAACGCTTTGAAATTTGTGTGTAAATTTAAATTGGTGTAAAGCTTTGTCTAGGCATTCATAATCACAAGAGCCCAATTTATTTCATTTCGATGTTGTGGCTTCAAGCGATGATAACAGTTTTTCATTATTTTTCAGCCACGCTTAGAAAGTTTTTTGGCAAAGTCATACTTACTTTTCTAGGTCTTTAACAGTTTCGCATTTTAGAAGCACTGTTTTTTTATAGCTTTCTTTTTTGTGATATTTTGAATTGACACGCACGTGCAGAAAATTCGTTCGATCTCGTTCCGAAGGAAAACGAAAATTAAAAAATTGTGGAGGAGGGGATAGGAGAAGAGGAGAGGAAGGTGAGTTTTCCTCTCCCCTCCTCCGCAATTTCTTGTTTTCGTTATCCCTTTAATTTTCGTTTTCCCCTTATTTTTTGACTTCCCTTTAATTTTCGTTTCCCATTCATTTTTGGACTTGGACTTTTCCCAGGAGAGCCTGATTTCAGGCTAGTTCCGAATGCACTCGATCAAATCATTTTAATTTCAATTAATATGCACCAGCGCAAACAATTGACCATTTAATTTACCAAAAAGTTGTAAAAAGCATTAATTTAACTTTAAAACAGAAAATTCATGAATTAATATTGAATTTCAAAACGAAAAGTTCGTGATAACGAAAGAAATTTGGTCGAGGGACCTAAAAATCTGTTCGAGATATCAAAGTTCAACATACCAAGCGGTAAATTAGCGACGGGTCAAAAATCGATTTTCTACATCTAAACGTCATTCTGATGTTTAACTTTAGACACCAAAATGAAGAATGATTATCAAATAATGTAACGATTTTCAAACATCTTCTTTGCACAGGTTGTACAATGATTATCAAACATATGAATTTCAATAAAATTGAGCAAATGAATTTCAATAATCACGTAAGCAGATTTCTAAAATTTCTAAAATAGATTGCAGAAGACTCATTTGTCGCAAGATTCACTCTCCAAAAATCAATAATTGACAAATTTCTAAACGTCACAGATCACACCAACCACATCCCCCTAAACGTCATAGATTTTTTACCCTTCCCTTTGTATAAAGTCATTGCGAATGTCCAAGGCCGGAAACAAGCATTTTGTTCGAGATAAAGAAATGGTCGAGATAGTGAGTGTTCAAGATATCGAGAGCTGACTGTATGTTCAAAAATAATAATTAATATGATACACATATTTTGTTCATAAAAACCATTTTATAAGAAAACAGTACTGGAACTCCTGATTCGGATCCACAAGTCCTTGTGCCACCAAAACCTTCCGAGATCCAAACTCCCCAGGGTGTATGAAAAAATATCAGCTTTAATGTTTAACAATATGTAGGCTCCATGCCAACTTGACAATAAAACACAACAAAGCACCACATGTTTTACAAAAACAGTTAAACAAACGAGTAAAACAAGCTTTTTATTAGGGTTGGATGAATAATTCCACTTGTATCAAGATTTTCTGCAAAGACACATAATCTTTCTTTAGTTTAAATTCGTTTTCTGGTTTATACTTTGAAATTTTAATGAAATATGTTCAAGCCACAATGTTATCAAATATAAAATATCTTTGTATATTATGGCAGACTCTCGTCAGATTCTAGTGTGCACAATGCCTCAATTCAATCGCTGTACAGTTTGTTACAAGTCTCCATAAAAAAATCTAATGAAAACAACTGGTTGCTTTTCTGACAATGTTTGGTGTTGGCAGTGTGCCAGCAAAGCTTTCAAAGTGGCATTGACAGCACCAGCAATAGAATTAGAATTAATTTTCTGAGATCATATCAACTTCAGACCTTAGCAATGAAATAAAAATCTTAAACACATTGTTAAACATAAATCAAAATAAAAAATTACAGTATGTATAACATGTAGATTTCCTTGCCTGCTTGTCAGTAGTCTATCCCATCCACGGATTATATTTCCATACAGTTGAGTATCTTCTAAATAGCTTCCTTCAAATGCATAAATTTGTCTTTCTAAATTTGCAAGATTTTCCTGTCAAAAATTAACAATCAATGTATAAAAATCTTAATTGTTAAGTACAACAAAAATTGCTCAAGATAGGAATGCAAGATTACAATAATTGTTGGGTATATTTTATACTTTTTTCAAATACTTTCATTGTGAATCATTTCAATTGAATTCCCCCACTGTAGTCACTTTACTTTGAAAACTTCCAAATGTATCTTGTTCTTGAATTGTCCACAGTATAAATGTCTAAATTAAAAATTCTTGTGCAAACTTGCTTTCTGTGTGCTTCCAAGGAATGCTCCATGCACCCTGGTTTGTGTCTCGGTAAGATGTCTTAAAATTTTGCAGTGCTTATTTCCTTTTTTGGAGAATAGCCATATTATAGAATATATGATTTTAGGCACATGATTTGTAAGGATAATCTTTAAAATCTTTTGGAAAAGTTTGAAAATATCTTTAATTGATTGTCAGTAATTTTCAAAATTGTCTCTACTAATGCATGAAATTTTATATATGGATATTCTACAGCAATACTTCTTTAAACTTGTTTACTTTTTTCATGTCTTATGCCTATGTACCAGACTGCATGGTTTGCAAAATGTGTGCAGTAGATGATAAATTAGGCTAATAGTTGTGTGCTTGCATAGTGCACCTACAGTACAGGCCATTCGTAACTTAACCTAATTTTCTTGCAAAAGAATTCTTGCCAAAATTTCAACAGTCTTCAGAA
>JAYJMH010049947.1:0-13759 GCA_036873815.1 Phacellophora camtschatica | reverse complement strand
TAAATAATCAAGAGATGGATTTTCCCGCTTTTTTGTTTTCCAGTTTTTTTTAAACCGAGGCTTAAAAGTACCATCCTCACTCTGGATAATTGTTGGCCTACGTCATGTAGCAATCTGGCCTATGATCTAGTGCCGAACCTGCATCACTAGCCAATAAAAAACATATTTGTACGCATTTTGGTATAAGAATCCTAGTGGGAGGCCAGCTGCCAAAAGTTCCTTACATTTTATATTGCATTCTATTGTTACTAAAAACAAAAGAACAAAATAATCTATTGTAATTGACCAATAAATTTCATTAGTAATTTCTTGTAAAGTCGTTTCTTGTTAAAAGATTTGCATACAATACAGACTTTTCTATTAGAGTTAACATGAAGTTTATTTTAATCTTTTTCCATCCATTTCTTGGCAATGACTCCATATGTCATTATATCACCTGAGTTGTCAAATTATGGTAACATTGCAAATTTCATCGCTAGATATATTTTTCTTCAGAAGTTAGCCATTTTTTAAGATGAAGGAATTTTTTTTATCAAAAATTCATAATGTGCCCCTTAAAGGGTTATTGTAGCATGACTGATGGTAGTAAACATCGACAGCAAATATATCATGAGAGGGACCACTCAAAAGTAGTTACAAGCATCTTGATGCTCCATAGAAGCGATGCCATCGATTCTCAAGATATATATTTTTTCTTGTCAATAACGTTTCACTTTGATTTCGTTTCTATGCACTTACCACGGCCTCCTTCGTCGTACGTATTTGCATCAATTTCCTGCTTACTATCGCATATTAAGTTTTATTTTCTAAAAACTCTTTACTGGATCTAGTGCACTTCTATTTGGCTATTGCATTGAATTATCATTGACGCTGTCATCTATGTCATCATACTTTTCTTCTTTAATGGTGCCGTATGTAGTACGATATCTTTCAATATATTTACTGAATTCGTGCTGCAAGACGAGTGCACTTGACCCGAAAAATTTTCCCTACCATTTCACATTCTCCCATATACGTCAGTAAAATTCTTCTGTTTCTGATGGACTGGAATTTTAATGCTTTATCATTTCTTTGACTTTTCCTTTAACGTACCCCACCCTTTGTCACCCAGGTTCCGAGAATTTTCGCCATATTTTATTGATTGGTTACAAAGGATACATCGAGCATTGCTTATTTTAAACTTTGCACTAAGAAGTAGTTTTGATGTTCTCGGGGCACGAGGAGAGTCCTGAAATTAGATCTGTTAAAGTTGATGAAACTTCTGAAAGATGTTCAAATTGCATTGAAGAAGTCTGAAAATATAGGCTTACATAGTATCTGGGTGTGTTAGTGGCATTTCTTGCGGGAAAACAAATTCAACTGATGACGTCATACATATGATGACGTCATGTATATTATGACGTAATATGTATTATGACGTCACATGTATGATGGCGTCATATGTATGATGGCGTCATATGTATGGTGCAAATTAAAAATTATCAAAAGCAGTTAATTGAAGAAGTCCAAAAATGTAGGGTTATGTGATCAAAATTCTCTTAACAATCGAGGTCACAAATTACTGTTTAATAGATATCGAAATGTTTCATACTCACGTTTTTGCATAATATTTGCAAAACCCCTGTAAGGTTTTTTTTGCGACACCCGATAGATAGGCTCGTGATAAAAAAGTTAAAGATGAATTGAAATACATATAACAGCATTTTCATAATTGAAAATTCTAGCAAAATACCTTTAGAATAAATAATATTCAAAGACTACCAACGCAGCAAATTATTTGTGAGGGTAAAGTTTTAATTTTTTTAAATTAGATGCGACCGTACTTATATCAGTTCAACTAAATTATTTTGAAATCCATCAGCATCTGAAGTTCAAGCTATCGACTTATCCAAACCTGTTCAGATTCTAATCATCTTAAACCATTCACAGAAATGTTAAAAGCAATAAAATATATGGAAAGAAATGTTTTGGGACAGCCTAACAAAAATTGATGAGATACTTGCAATTAATTGTTTTTCTTTAAGATTATTGTGCCTCTTCGTGGGAAGGTCTTCACAAATACTTTTTGTGGTCGGTTTTTAGATAAACCCTGGCTATTTGTATGTCCTTCTGTGCGAAATGGAATGGTGAGTCCAGTAAAAGTATAGTTGTTTGGTTATTAAAAAGCGCTAATGATATACTGGGTGTCGAAAAAAGGCTACGGATTTTATTGAGTCTAACGATGAAAATTTACCTAAACTGTTACCAAATATTCTTGATGTTATTTATTGATAGTAATCTAATCAAAAACATTTTGATCGACATTTTTGGTGACTTGTAAGTAAGTAAGTTATCGTATTTAACGCGCCTGGCCCGCGAAAGTCTCGAAATGACTTGTTTTCAGCAAGGGAAATGAGTCATACAGTTTCGGTTTCAGGCACATACACTTGCTATTTTTCAAGGTATGGGTTTCTGTGGTTGGCGCAAGGGGACCCCTTAGGGTGTCCCCTGTCTTTCTTCTCGCTGTGACCACACCTCGTGATTCCCTTTGCCTTTGCCTGGAACTACAGAGAGTTAGCAGCTCTCCTCACACTTTCGCAGCAAGTATGACCTAGGTAGGACTCGAACCCACGACCTTGCGATCGTGAGTCAGGCGCCTTAACCACTAGGCAATCCTTGTAACTTGAGATATTAATTTTTTGAAGTTGAAATTGTGGCCTATCAAAAGTCTGTCATTTTGAGAAATCGCCCTGATCCTGACTTCAAACAAACAAGGTATTTTATTTTTATTCTCTATCAGGAAAAGTATCGTAGACCGACAGGGGTTAACGCCATCAGGGGTTAACGGCCCTGGACAAAGCTATTGTTGGCTAAAAAAAAGCTATAATTTAGTCATAATGTGTTGTGTAATTCATCGTTGCAGTTTTTCATAAGTTATCCCCAAGAAATTAATGTCGAGTTACGATTTTAACCATACATTCAATTTTTATTTTTTCTATTTTCTATTGAATATGGCAAAATTCTCGATGTCCATTGTTAAACAGCTTGTAGGCTGTGAATCTTATTGCTTGTTTGATATCAGAGTCAGGGTGATTCCTCAAAATGACAGACTTTAGGGAGGCCATTTTGCAAAAGCTCTGGTTTGAGGGTGGTGCACTATTTCAACTTTGAAAATTAAGATCTCAAGTTAAAAGGCACCAAAAATGTCAAACAAGGTATTTTTGATCAAGTTAACAATCGATGAGTAACAGCAAAAACATTTCGAATCATTTTAGGCAATATTTTTATCGTTAGACTCAATCAAATCCGTAGCCTTTTTTTGGGACACCCGGTATAAAGTTAAATAAATGAAACACGTAATCCAATGACTGAACTAACGAAAGATAATCAGAACCAAAAACGTTACTTGAGGGTCAAGGGTTTTAGGTCTAGAATAATCTTAAATCGTTGCTCTATAATAATGAAAAAATTAGCTTGAATCCATTTTAGAACTGTTAAATGTTTTTTTTTTAATTCTTAAAAGTAACAAGGTGTCCATACATGATAAGAGTATAACTTTAGCTGTAAAAAATTACCGACTCTGTGTGCGTTTGATTGCTATATACAGATTATGTTACCGGCTGTCTAGTTATACAATGAAAACCAGGCCCACAGAAAAATTTTATACATACATGTACACACAACATCATCACTGTTTACCCGAAGTTTCGGCTGGAATAGTTTAAATATTAAATTGAACAATAACAGAACGAGAATAACAAGGAAAATACGTATGCGTAAACAAATTAGAGATAGTATGTAGCTAGAGTAACAATTTAGTAACCTGCTGTTAACCAATGTTTGCATAGTATGCATGATTTATCCATTCATATGAATTGCGTAATGTTCAATAAGCCAAAGTCATTGTACGACAAAATAAATAAGTATGCTCATTGGCAATCCAAGATAGCTGCAAGTGACTTTAATAATGTATGCCTGTCTTGTTCACAATTTTTTAATACATTATGTGGTTTCAACAAGAATGCATGTAAAATGACAGCTCCATTTGATGGAAAGTACTTCTGCAGTACGAAGTGATTGATCAAAATAAAACAAGTTTTCAAATCACACGTTGTTTGCACAGGAAATTCACTTTTTAACAATCCCAAGTAAACGAGAATATCACTGACAAATTCAAAGCAGTTTTCTCTGTTGATGCACTTGCAGAACTTTTTATCCATGATATCAAAAGCTGTTTGAAAGTTGTCCTCTAAATTGCAAAGAAGTGAATGAACATTTAAAAATGTCTTAAATGCATATTTCGATGAAAGTCCAATCGTGCGCAACTCTGCTTCGAGACATTCCAACAAAAATTGTGAGCGTGCATCCACATGTTTGGATGAAATATCAAGAGGTCGTGATATGATGTATGCAAGTTGATGTCTGTATGAATTCTCTATATATCTGATCATTTCCTTTAGTAAATGTAACGTAGCTGAAATGTCTACCGGTATTTGCAAGGACACCTCACTTTTAAGAAATCCAAGATATACAAGCAGCCAATGTATCACAAGATTGAATGAGCAAACGTTTTTCGCTTGAATTTCCCTACAAAGAAAAATTGCGAATGTAACTTTGCACTTGCCCAAAACTGATTCTGCAATGCGAATTAGCAATACCGCAAAAACCCTTGCATCTTTCAATATCCAACTCATGTCCCACTTAAGAGTTTTTAAATTATCTTTCAGCTCAACACAATTTGTGATCTTATAGCACGTTCCTTTGGTGTTTCTTTTTGTAACAACTTCAAAGCACAAATGTTGAACGTGCCCATATTTTCTTCCTAATATATGTTTCTCATTCAAAGAATGTTTTAGTCCGTTCTCTTCTATCTTAAAATTTAACAGAAACGTTTTAACTTGTATGTCTTCTTGCACTTCTTCCATCCGAAAAATAATATTTTCTTTTGAACTATTCTTTGCGTGATAAGCCAATTCGCTTGATAAAGACTCGTGCAATTCTTCTTCAAAGTCTCCATTAAAAATTTCTGAATTTTTTTCAAAGTTTGAAACATTTGTATTGTTATTACAATCATGTCGTGTTGCCACACCTTTTGTGTTATGTTTATGATAACTTGAATAGACACTGTTCAATTCTACGCCTATGCATCTAGTTGTCTTCTTTTTTACATCAGATGGGAATTTCGTTATAATTAAAAAAGGATTCATATCTGATTCCCCATCATCTAAATCATCCCCTATTCCAGTATCCGTTGATATCAAACTTTCATTGTTTGATTCACATGATCCACGCTCATAACCACAAAGTAAACAACCAAAAGAAGCCTTGTGGTGTACATTATTGCTACAAAAATATTTAGCTGATACAAATTCTCCAGCTTCCATATGAAGAGGAGTGCAATTAAATAAATCATTTTCAACGAAATGTGTTTGTGTTGTCTTGGAATCCTGAATGATAAAAGAATCGTCCACATGTGTCTCATTTTTAAAACCAACTAAATCATGTGATTCTTTTGCTCTAGGCCCAATAATTTGCATATCAGTACATATTTTTGAATCGTTTATTGTTGACCCAATTGCCTTTATTCCTGAATCATCACTCTCTTCAAGTAAATCTAGCTTACTTCTATAATCTCTCATAAACTTGTCGTAATTTTCTGTCATTTCTTGCTCGACGACAACAGCAAATTTTATATTATCTTCTTGAAGAACAATGTCTAATGGAGAAACATAACTTATATCATCATTAGTATTCATGTTTGCTAAGCCTTGGAAATCTAGAGATGTACTAATATTCAGATTTACTTGAGCGTTCACGTCTTCTTCCTTGGTGCTTTGTATGTTTTCATTTTTAAATGTGTTCTTGCTTTTCTTCTTTTTAGATTCACTATCTGAAATCACAGGTTGACTTCCAAGGAAAGCGAGTTTTGCCGATGCTTGAAATTTTACGGAAACACCTGCAGAAAACTCACCAGAGGTATCTGGCTTTAAAGATACATCGATTAGCTGTAGCTGTGGCTCGTCTTTACTGTAGAAGTTCTTTTGACATTCGGTTTCTGTGTTACTCTCGCTTTCTTCTTCAATAATTGTTTCTTGTTTTGGAAATTGACAAATTTGATCATGTAAACTTTCAAAGATAAATAAACCAGCGCTGTTGGTACAAATTTCCCCATCCGGTAATTCAAGATCTTCAAGGAGCCTGATAGGTTTGACGAGGTCATCGTATTTGACAGTATTCCCTTGATCATCGTCAGAATTCCAAGACACTTCATTTTCAGAATCGATATATGCTTCGTCTTGGAAGTCTCCAGTTTTGGCAATTGCTGAAGTAAATTCATTTGAATTTAATTGATCTTTAAATTCTGGTTCAGATATGAATCGCGTTCTAAATTCATTTTCGTGAATGTCATATCTTTTCGTCAGACTATCCTCTTCTTTTGAAGAACAGATTAATACAAATTCGTCTTGGTCAAGCTCTTGCAAATTAAGATTCTTCTGATCAAAAACACTTCCAGTGTATTCATCATCTCTATTAAAGGACAGATGTGGCACGGTTGTTCCACAATCAGAGCACACAAAAGAACCTTCAAGTTCTTCATTTTCCGAGCAAATGTAGGAGTATGCAAAACTGTCATCAAGAGAAGTTTCTTTTGATCTCAGGCTTACTGTCAAGTGCTCTTTATCGTTATCCCAAGGGGGCTCTATACTGAGATTCCAGTCATAGCATCTGTGTTGCGGCATAACCAAAAATGAATCATCCTTGCAAGGGAAGTGGTCAAAATATTCCATCAGCTGACAACGCGACAGATCTGAGGTACTTTTTGACAACGGCCAATTTCTGTTCAAGAGATTATCATTGTCATACCATCTTAATATATCGGTATCTGAATGAATTTGATAGATGTTTTCACAAAAATTATTAGGCAACTCCAGCTTGGATCTCGTAGGACTGTCAAATAAACTGGAAGTTCTAGGAATCGTGCTTGCATGAATACGTGGCAGATAAAATTTTTCAGCTGAAAAATCAGTTTCATTTTGGCGCACATTCAGATTTTCTGTTCCCAAACTATTTGAACTTTCTTCTTCGTTTATCAGAAACTTTGAGGTTTTTTTTTGTGAAAAATCGCATTCGCTTATGTTCTCCTCATCATGCAAGTTGCCTAATTCAATAGATTTCCAACTGTGGAGATTCAGATGATTTATATTTTCTTTGTCAAATGTGTCGGGCAAAGAACATGTTCCGGACAAACCGCTTTCAAATCGCTGCAAACTATTTTTTCTTATGATCTTATTTGGGCTATTCCATTCTTTTCTTCCATCGTTAAAATCATTATTTAACTTCCAAACCTCCCACGTGTCATTCTCAACTGCATACCTGTGAGATTCAGTCGCTCCCATTGATGTAAAAGCATGTATTTCAGTGTGAAATTGGTGTTTTCTTTGTTTTAACGAACATTCAAAGCAAAGACGGTTCCTACTTTTTATTTCCGAAGCTGTTTCTCTTGAAGGAAAATAACAATCGTATCCAGGTACCTTCTTTGTACAAGAATAATTCTCTGCCAGTGTAGTCAAGCTTTGGCTAAGAGGTAAAACAATCAAAATCTGACCTTTATTTCCATACTCTTTTCTGGAATCACACTCACTTTTTCTATTTGCAGGCTGAAATATGTCACTGTATCTAAAAGGAAAAAATTAAAATCCAGAATTTTTCAGCATTAGGTAAGTTTCTGAAATTTTTTAAAACGTTTACAACGAAATACCTATTTGTCGAAAAGTATGCAAAAATTGTTAAAAAAAGGAAATTTCTTGTAACCCAATCAATCCAAATTTAACATTCAGGATTATCTGGACTTGCTACAAGTCTCTCGTGTGGCGAGAGAAAGAAACGTAAACGCGTAATAGACTTTTGACACTTGTAAAGCTTATAAATATTCATAAGTTGGAGGAGCCTCACTTTAGTGTTGTTTTTGGAGTAAACGCGGGGAGATCTGAATTGTGCGTGCTGGTAACTTAGATACTTATAAGGAACCATCTTCAATGACAGCTCGACTTAATGGAAGATAAGAGAAAACCAGTTTAATTATACTGATGTCTGCTTATACTGAAAAACATTTCAAGATGAAGATCGGCTTTCATCTGTATTTCAAAGTTGGTTGTAGAAATTGTTTTCGTAAATCAAGAATTTTAACCAAAAACTGATTAGCCTGGCCTGGCAAACAAGTTTGAGAGTACTAGACAAGAAATTCAGAAAATCTCACGAGAAGGAAATATAAACAATAAGCAAATTTGTCCAGCCAAAAAAAAAGTGAGATTTTCGGACGACGGAGAACAAAAATGTACATGTGAAATTTACACCAAGATCCTTCTTAGCTCCAATGCAAGAACATATGGCCCCATAGAAAGAAAAATTATAAGCTACAGTAAGTACTCTTAGTCCCCCTTTGTTTTGGAAAATTAAGTTTTGGGAAAATTTCCTCCAAAAGTGAAAAAGATATGAAACAATTAAAATTTGTTTCAAGTGTTAATTTGTTCTTTTCAGATTTTCTTGCATTAATGAGGGACTTAATATTACCGAACAGCTTTCAAATTTCGTTTTCATAGGTAAACTGCCAAATACACTTCCTATTAAATCATATTATAGATGTATTTTTATTCCAGTTGATGTATGAAGACAATGCTTCATTTGTAAGGCACGATTTCAGAAAAAATTTGTGGCTTTGTTTCAAATTGCGTTGAGGACAAATACAATTGAACTTCTAAAACATATATGTGGGGATGCAAAAACAAAATACGAAATGATAAGGCTAGCTTGTAATGACATCAACAAGGAATTTAAATGGGACTTCGTAGTAAGAAGGAGAGTAAATTCAAGACAAAAGATACAAGTATACTGGCAGGAGAATATTAGCTATGAATCAATTAATGTCAGCTACGGGCATAATTCTAAATTGCAGAAACAATGAAATGAATACCAATGCCATTTTTAAGGGACTTTTATTGAAAGGAAAAGTCCAGAAAATGGTCTTTGACGGATTGACTGGAAGTCATTATTGTGTTTCCTATCGTGAAGTGTTAAAGAGACAATCACAGATGGGAAATGATTTCATCAGCAAAAAAGTGCTCGAATGGAAAACGGGATGAGAAGGAGTGAAATGAATTCATTATGTCAAACAAACTGTTCCGATGAAATACAGCTTAAAAGGTGATAATGTAAACAAAAAAAGACTAATCATGCATCAAGACATCGTTGTAATAGGAGTCACCATTTATTTAGTATATTGGCATTTCAAAATCGTATTAAAAAAGGTCATGATTATGGATATAACAACAAGAAAATAGAAAACCTTCAATTTGCTTGCCCAATTTAGAAGACATCAATATTCGTAGAGAAGAGTGTAAGCATCGTGTCGCTAAAAGTCTAATAGCCAACTGTAAAGACGTAATAAAGTGGATGGATAAGCACATTCCCACACAAATTGTGCATAAATAAACGCAATATTGCAAGTGCCAATCTAACTTTACTAAAACTTATAATTTTACTTATATCAACTGCTGAAAAAATATATATCTTGAAAAATTCTAAAACCTATTACGTGTAGAAATATGCTCTAATATATACTTTTTGAAAATATGACATTTTTCCAAAATCTTGCAAAAAGACAATTTAAAATGTTTTTCTTCTCACTTGGTTTATTGTTTAAATCTTTCGAAATCCCCACATTTGTGATCCATGGAGTTATCTGTAATGACAAGCTTTTTGAACGGTGCTAGATGTGGTTTTTTCCCATGGGTCCACTCATAATTTATTGTGAAATCAAGCTCGTACATCAAGAAACATTTCACCCCCTAAGCGTGGACATAATTTAAAGAAATATATACCATAATCAAGGGAAATCTTTTGACAACCATACCCTTTACCTTGACAGGAATACCACGAAGTGGCAATCTTTGAATTTTTTATGGCATTAGGAGATACCAATTGATAAAATTCCATTAATGCCAGCCCCATAGTCCAGAATATACAGGTACTGGGCGTTTAGTGCACCACCCTAGAGCATGCAGAAAAACAATCATTTATGTCGGTGAAGGGGTTGAAACCAATCCGGCCTTACGGTAATGTGCCTGTCACTCTGACGAATAGGTCAGTGTGAGAACAGGGAATACATAACAGATAGCCAAAAGGAAGTTAGAAGGGATGTATGGTTGAGAGGAATTGTCCATCTTGTTGGAACACTACTTGCGAACAGCACGAGACTTCGGGCAAGGGATCACGGGATAGCACTTAAGAGATGGGGAGGTAGAGTTTAAAGGATTGCTTTGACACCCAAATAATAACCCCCCTGTCATTTCATTAACTGCCAATAAACGATTATTCAATATTTTCTTTTTATTAAATGAGCTAAAGCATCAAATGACGAAGAAGGCTTATGATAAAGCGGGCATGTTTTAGTGAGAATAAATGCAAAAATAAACTTTGAAGTCGAATCGAATTCCTCGTTTTTGAAATGAATTCATTGTTCCTAAAATTGCTGCTATTAGGAATGATATGTTGTTTGGAAACATTTTCGCAAGATGATTGCCGCGAAAAAAATGGATTGCAAGGGCCTGTAGGCTAACTTATTTGCAGTAAAACTACGAGTCCTTCTGATTGAAATGACACCAGCAAGTCTCGTGAAATGTATTTTTGTTTATTGGACAATATGTTTTGCTAAATTCAGATACTTCATTAGGGTTTCTAGACTTGAACATTTTTGAGTCACCAACGAACATTGATTACCGTTCAATAAGTACAACTATTATGCAATCATTTCGTTACTCTATTCCTATTTTGACTGTTGATATGCATTTTGTTTATTGCGCTATTTGTCGTCATTTTCCTTTTCCCTTTTATCGTTTTTGTTTATGATTTTGTCAAAACACTTTTTGAAAATTCAAAAATTTCAAGATAAAATGCAATTTGTTAACCTTTTTACAAACTTTCTCTCGAAATGACAACACTAAACGTGGACCCGTGCGGCGAAAGATACTCTCTCCCGTGAACTTTGTACGAGCATGACAATACTGTTTGGTACCAAGTGTTTGGTTCCTGGTGGGTTTCTCCTAAGGCCCAGTTCATACGCCGAAATAATGCCGCAGCGAATTAAATTCAGGAGCTTGAAAAAGTTAAAGTGTCAATTAAATGCGGTACAAATGCAGCGTCTGAAACCAAACTCGAATTTTGGAATTAGATGCAGCTCAAATGCGGCAGGCTTGCTGAATTTAAATGATAACTTCGACCAAAATTCGTGTTGGTTTCAAACGCCGTACTAGTGCGGCAGCGAATTAAATACAACGAGTGATTGATCACTGATTCAATGAGATTATCACGGATTTTACAGATTACGAATGTCTGCGCCTGCATTCCAAAGTTAATTGCGTGCCAAAAACAAACATTTTAGTTATCAAAATGGCTGCTTTCAGAAAAAACTTAGCATCTATATATCATCAACTTATATATATTGACGAGCAACAAAGCAGTGAAAAACTGTTGGTTAAACTCAGTACCACATGAAACCACATCGATGCTAATAGGCTTCTTCGTCGTACAGAGACATAGGAAGCATTTGATTAGTAAGGGGCCACACAATTTGAAGGGCATTTTGACCACACTCAGTCTTCTTTATGACCACGCCCTAGACACCACTTCCTCATTTCTGCTTATAGGGATGATCTTTATGTAAGCATATGGTTAAATCAAACATTGCAGCCTATTGCTTGAAATATAGCGAATGTATCTTCATATTCAAATGACACTCTCCCGCTCGCTAAGTACCTAGATTTTATCGAAAGAACAGAAACTAAGTTTTATCATGGCGTAGATATATCTAAAATGGAGAGGAAAATAACATGAAACCTGCTAAAAGTTCCACAGACAACAGTTTTTTAACAGCAATTTTTTAAAGGGAAATTTTATCAAAACTAAAGAAGACACTAAAATTTTTTCCAAATTATAACATGGCTTTTTTTGGAGAAAAAGGGGCGCTTTAGTCTATTTTTCAGGACCAAAGAGGGCACATTAAAAAAAATATTCATGCTAAGAGAAGGGTATTTTTTAATTCTATTGGGAGTAAAAAAGGGCACCTTTCAATTTCTCTCGTGAAAAATGGCACATTTTTCAACTTTGAGGGCATTTTCTCCAGGTCTGCAAACAAGTGAGGGGGTACTTGCCCCTATTGTCTCTGTCTATGTCGTCGCATAGATTCAAACATGAGAACGTTCTGCAATTTTATTCGGTTTTTTCGTTGCGGTTGACTCTTTTTCGTGGCAACTACAGCTCGGAGAAAAGCAATTTTCCATAGTGGGGCCACTTCGAAACATAAATTCAAGATTAAATGCGTGCCAAAAACTGACTTGCATGAGATAGAGTCTGAGGACGGCTGTACGAAGTTAAATAATAGAAATGCGGCAAAAAATCAAAATATGGATCATTTAAATTCGGTGTCTGAAACAAAACACGAATTACAGTCGCACTACTGCTTTGATTCCATTTAATCCGCTGCGGCAGTAATTCGGCGTATGAACTGGGCGAAACTCTGATTTTTATATCATTATTCTATTTCAACAACAAACACGGTATTTCTTTTCAAAAGGTTGCATTTGGTGTCTTGGGAAAAGACGAAAACGACACATCAGATATGAGTGATTTAGAGATGTATGAACAGTTTCATAGTAAAATGTAGAAGAGGATTTTAAGAAATCCAACTGAAAATGACTAGATAAGTAAAGTTCTGTGTGCCTCATCCACTAAACTAAAATTTAATTAAAAATCCAGAAATCAAATGTTAAATGGTTCATTATTTCATTCAGACAAGATCATAACCCTGATTGCAAACCTATATTTTGGAGCCACAAGGTGATTGGAGCCACAAGGTATTGTGGCGCCTGACAAGATTTTAAGCACAAATGCCACCAGACTAGCTAGCCATCACAATGTTAGCTTTAAAATGCTAGTTTTTTGTTTGAATATGAACATATTGAATCAAGAGACTGAGATCAGAACGTTGCAAATATTAGTTAAACTTAAGTCCCAGATGATAATGCATTGATTTACTGCCAAATTTATTGACAAGCACACTTTACATTGCCTCTATTATAAAACGATACGCTATGATCCTAAAGATCAGAGTCTAGCACACTAATACTCAGGGGTAAAATGCAGACTTTTTGGTGGTGGAGTAAGCATTTCCTACTTGAAAATGTTCTGCCTGGAAACAGAACGTTTCTGGCTAAACCTGCTGAAGACAATGATTCTTATTGGCAAATCAAACTTAACATTGTATGAGTTCCAACTGAGTGGCAATTTTTATAATTTCAGGTACTGCTTTCATTTCAACTCCTCTCGTCAAGTCGACAATTCCTTAAAAATTTCAATGACATGGAAAAAATAGTTTTTTTGCTGGAAATTTTAATAATTATTATTAATGATAATTTAATTGCTGAGAAGGAGAATACCTCGTAGCTAACTAAGGGCCTGTGTACATGAGAGGAGCTAAAAAAGTATTATTAATGATAATTTAATTGCTGAGAAGGAGAATACTTCGTAGCTAACTAAGGGCCTGGTTACATGAGACGAGCTGACCCTGGTCGGGCCAATATGCCGTGTTGGCTCGTTACACTTGACCCGTGTTTATATGGAGAAAAACGAAGCGGGTCAGCTTTTTTACCACCCGGGTTGGCGCCAAAATTTGTAAATAATTTCAAGAGGCAGCGCATAAACAAGTGAGACAAATGACCGTTGCTAA
>JAYJMH010049936.1:0-13760 GCA_036873815.1 Phacellophora camtschatica | reverse complement strand
TCCCCTGCTGGAAACAAGTCATCTCGAGACTTTCGCGGGCTAGGCACGTTAAATACGATAACTCACTCACTCATTGAATTTCGAAGAATTTGGATCAAGAAAGAAATTCTTTAGATGTATTATTTGAGGGAGGAAAGATACATTTTGAAATGAAAGAAGATTTTAAACCAGCAGGTACGGAGAAAGAAGCCGTTCCTCTTTCCAGTTTATTTTCTCTCAAATTTTCAAGACCATTAGCTCACTTTCTAGGACTTAAAGACGGATTGTAGACAACTTTAAATGCACGAAATGGAGGATAAAAAACCTACAAGAACTACAAGACATCATACAATATACAATCTGAACATTACTTTAGATTAATTATTTACAAAGAAAATCCAACCAGCGAGTCAGTGAAAGGAGGAATAGTGTCTTGTCTCAAGAGAATAAAAGATGGTGTGCATATTTATTCTCACACAGGTATAAATTTTCTATGTGACTTGTTGGAAAGCAATTTTCTTAGAGGTGTAAGAAAGAAAAGAGTATTGAAAAAGTTTTCTTTCTATGATAAATCATACGATACTCTGGTGCGATACTTAACACCAAAAAGCATCATATATGATCCAAGTTGCAATTTCAAGAAATGTCGATCAAGCTGCTAGATGATAAAGATGAGCCTATAAACGTTATAAATGGGACAATTCTTCCCATTCTCAAAATCTCGAATTGCTAGACATGAATATGCTGAGATTCTCATCAGCAGATATTTTTCCGAAAAGCTCGAACTGATTTCTTCATACAAATTATTTGAATACAACTCATTAGTTTACGATGCTGACTACTATTCATTCGAACGAGTTATGGGTGTTATTCATGGAGGGTCTGAACGACAAATCGATGCAAGTCTCTTAGAAAAACAAGAAGCCGACATTAAAGCTGTTCGAGATAAAGCATACAATAATTCGATTTCATACATGTTGGAAGATCTCGCTGTTGAAATGTTTATCTTGGATAATGGTCTTTGTTGATCATAAGTCTTGTTGTATCTCATGTTTGTCTTTCAAAAACCAAAAGCATGTGTTGATCTTGGAAAGTCTGTGCGGGCACGAAACATGTTGGACGTGATAGTTAAATAATTTAAAGATGATGATTTCCTTGGACCTTGGGGACGTTTTGAAGTAAACAATCTTGTTAAAGATTTAATATCTTACATTAAACCTCGCTAATTATTGATTTAGTTTTTCTCAACCTTGTTGTCTCGTTGTTTCTAAAAACTCTTCTTATTCATTCTCACACAATGGTTTGACCAATTTAAAATTACCATTCACACGTTTTGAGAATTACACAATATAGAGTTCATATATCTCTATAAAATTACAAACTTTTCAAATATTCCAATCGTTTCTCTAATTCGAAGATTTCTCTATCAATTGTCATCAACTGTCAATTGTTTGGAATGGAAAATAATCCATACTACTCCATTTGTATTTTCTCGCATCTTCTCGATATTCTTCATCAAAGCCCTTCTTCAGCTTTGCTAATTTTTTCATTTCTTCGAAAATTTCGCAATGTTTGATAATTAACATCTTAACTGGATATGCTCTTTCAACCAGTTCTTTAAAGCCAAGTTCCTGTAGAACAAAGAAGTGCTTTTAGAAACCTATGGCTCTTCTGCTTGTTGTAATTATTCAATTAATATCATTCAACAAATGTTCTTACTTACCGTTTTCTTTGAATATTTTCATTTCTTCCTCCTTCATTCTCATATTCTCTTCCCCACACATCTATATATAGATTTGAACAGTTTCACGTTTTTCTTATAGTTTAGCTTGGTGTCTTCTTCAGCATCTGTCTCAGAATGTATATATATAACTTGTTAAATACTTTCTTTTCGCTTAATCAAATCATGTTGATTGGATAATGTTAAATTCTTTATTCTGATTGGTTATTACTCATACATTCGAAAATAGAAAACCCTGTTCGAAAATCGAAAACAATGTTCGAATTTCCAAACCTATAAATTACATTTAAGCCAATCTCGAGAATGATGTCAACATGTAAAAACGAGGTTAGACCAATACCTCATACTATAGTGCTAAACCATTACGTTATTACTCCATTTTATAGTGCAAGACCATTACGTCGTTATCTCATACTATAGTGCTTGACCAGAACGTCATTACCTCAAACTATAGTGCAAGACCATTACATCATTAAATGAAAAAGAGGCTCATTTCGCCGCATGGAAACGAGACTGCGGCCAGAGCCTTATTTTTATCCTACTGGTCTTCCTACACAAACCTTATCAATTTTGATATTGGGTATATATGGGAAACCGGCTCTCAGCTTGCTGGATCTCACCTAGGTGGGATGGAATTTTCCCATGTAAACACAAAACGGCTGGCAGGTGGGATGAAATTGACAGTTCCTCGGAAGCGCAAGAGACAAAGACAATGGGATGATTGCCATAACAAAGGAATACTCACGTATGTTCGCGTCTGACTCTGGGAGGTGGGGTGCAATTTTCCACCTAGTTCCTGGGCTGAAAGATTTCGCCAATATAAACAGGCCCTAAGATTCAGCTAAACAGCTGTTCCACAATTTAGTACCTCAAAGAACAAAGGATCAAAGAGAATATTAAATGCTGCTAAAAAAAACTTTAATAAAAATTCTACAGAAAAGAATACCTTGTTTGCATTTCCAATACTTTGCAAGAATGCATCCCTGACCATCATTGTCACTAAAACTATAATTATTGCTCAGACATCCACCTAAGTTGGGAACAGTGGTATTTTTTGAAAGGCAAATTGTTTGATTAGAATAATATCCACCGTTAAGTGCAGTATTCTCTATCAAAACATCCGTCAGACCAAGCTCCTGACAGGCTGAGCGTGCTAAAATTAAAAAAGAATGTACTGAGTGAGCAAAAAAATGGTCAGCATTTTCTGGTCAACAAGTTTGAAAAGATTCCAGTGCAATGATAACTTTGCTAAAAAGTAATTTTCAGCTAATATTTGAGAGATTTGCAGTGAGAGATTTTCTTCAAAACCATTCAAAATAAAAAACTAAATTGTGAAAAAGATTCTTTGGTACTGACGTTGAATCCTCTTCCAAAAAAATATATGCAACTTCAGAATTGGATAATAAATTGTGATAAAATAAAATTTAAAATGTACGTTAAATCTATAATTAATATATAATTTAATTTTTTTGCTTGTCAAATAATATAAAATGAAGATATTAACCTGCAAATGCTTCACGTATTTTCTACCAACGCCTGGTATGGAATATAAAGAAAAAGTTCTTTATTTTCTCAAATTCTCTTTTTTTATTCATGGCAAAAAATTTAATAAAAGTCTTCTTCTTCAAAAAAATAATTAATGAAGAAATTATTCTTATCCCAAAATTTATTTCTAGGAAAATTCGTCGAATAAAATTTTAGCAATAAACTTTTTTCAAAACATCATCGATTTGTGCTTACCATTTGCTGCAAAACAAATTATTGACCAATCACTTCCATTGTATTCATATAATAAACCCTCTGGGAAATTGTGAGAAGGTGATAAAGAAGATGTGATAAATTTAACAGCAGATTTATCTGAAAAAATAAATAAATCATTATAAAAATACTGTCTGCAATCAAAGTTTACACATACAATTTCTTTACATTATTTAAATATTAAATTTAAAAATTTTTATGCACACAGGCAGGATAAAACAGATAAAGATAACACAGGGAGCATGTTAAGACATGAGAACATTGTGACCGAACATTAACGTTAGCTTTAACGTTACATGTTCGTAAATATACATACTACAAGCAATCTAAACAAAGCGAAAAGGAAATGAAATGAATGCTACGAGAAGAATATGAAATGGAAGGAAAATAAATTATTTACATTCAGATATACACAACGATTCAAAAACAAAGGGAACTCAATTGAAATAGAGCAATAATTCCTAGCTACATTGGTCCACCAAATAATATTGAAATTGTGGTAAATTTTGTCAAACGGTTTGGCCTAAAAAATGTCTTCACGCTTGCAAAGCTGCGTTAGTTTTGATAATGTGGTTTTTGCTTGAATCTCATAGAAGATTCTTTAATTTGTAATTAGATTCTTTGTTTGCAAAAGGAACCAAATAATAACTGGGAGTGACACTGACTTATTTTACAATTCTTGCGCTCTTTTCAAGTTCACGTTTTGGCACACAATTATTCATATTATTCATTAACGTTACGCAACGATCTATCCTTAAGAACGCTTTCCGTAATTAAGGATAGATCATGGATTACTTTGCGATTGTTGGGAAAATTTGGGCCATCCCAAAATTACAAAAACTCACCAACTGTTTGGCATCTTTCAGTAAATAAAATGTCATCAATAGCAATGAACTCTTCAGGGAGATGCCCAGTTTTACCAACTATCTCAATCTGAAAGGAAGTGTTTTGTAAAACATATTAGGCATGATGTTAAAACATGTTAGGCATAACAGTGACGACTACATATCATGATTTAAAAACGTCAGTATGTTATTTTAATTCAAAGTAAATTTACCGATTGACATGTTGTTTGGAGAGATTAGCAAGTAGTTGAATCTTGTCTACAGACCAAGACGAAAAATCAGTGGTAAAACTAAAAGGTTTACAAGGTACAAATCAATAATTTGCCAAAAATATTAGCACTTTAGAGATTGGATTACATTAGTTGGTACTAAAAGCATAAGGACCAATATGCCAATAATTTACCAAACAACACTTTCAGTGGTGCTGCGAATTAATCAGTTATCAGCCATTGAAAGAAAACTTATGCAACCACAAGACATTAACTTCCTTTTCATGTAATCACTGTGCAAGTCAGTTCAGGTCTTTCCGAGCTATGTCCTACGAAGATCGTCATCACCAGCATCATCGTCATTAATTTATTCAAAGTATGCGAAACTATATTTTTTACAATTTCTTAAAATAAAACTATTATGATAAAAATTTACAAATATACATGCTAAAAGTTGAGACAACTATCCTGTTAGAAACCCAATTTTAGGGTTATAGGTTATGCAGTTGCATTTATGAAATTTGTCACTAAACCAATATATAATTTTTATATAGGAATGATATTTGATTCTTTTATTCACTAAGGGATTGATCCAGATAAAATAAAAGACGGTTTATGAGTTTGGGGTACAAGCGTAGCAAGGAGAAGTTTGCAGGGGACTAGGGGAAGAGCCCATAAAATTTTTATTACAACCACGCCATTAAAACCATTGGGAAACGCCCTAAACCTGATAAGCGTTGGGAAACGCCTGTTAGTCAAATCTTATAGAGAACATTCAAGTGAACAAAAAAATGAAACAAGATTTTGGATTTTAAATACAGGGGTCAGGGGGAGTGCCATCTAACTTGGATAGGGGGCGTGTCGGAGGCAATTTTGAGCTGACCAAAAAATAGAATAGAATAATTGCATTGCGCATGATATGATGCAATACTGCTGTCTACATCAATCTTTAGTAAGATTTATTACATGCTATTTCTCATTTTTACCCAAAAAAAAAGATTAAAAACGTTTATAGCCAAAAGTATATTTGTTTAGGCCTATTGAAACATTTTGGAATATTTCATACCGAAATATATATATATATATTATGGAATTAAAATTCCAGAACCAAAATTATAGGACAAGTCAAGTGGTACTGCACTCAAGACAATCATCGTCAACACGCTTTGCTGCTTCTCCCATCCATAAAATGAACGAGATGTAATTTCTTGACATGTTCCGTGATTTTGAAACTCCAACTAGCTCCAGACCATATTTGTTGTCTGGTGCTGGGGCCAGACTTCTCATTTTGCACGAGAAGGAAGTATCATACAAGTGCCGGACATTCACAAACAAAGGATAATAGCGCGAGTAAATGCAGCTGATTGGGGCCAGACTACATTTAGACAGTGTCCAGACAAATTGGAAAAATGTATGGTAAGAGAAACCATTCACTTAAATGTAGACAATATTTTGCGGACCATTGTGGTACTCAGATTTAAGAGTAAAAACAAAACTGTTTGCTTTACAACGTTTTTGTTTTGTCGCCTGAACAGATGATAGATATATAAATTACATTTATTAAGAAATATGTAAAGCAGAAAAATGTAATTATATATTTAAAATATAATTTTAATTTTCTGAACTGGGTCCTGGGACCTTGTGGACCCACTCTGGATCCCTCCCTGTCCCTGTAACTAATATTTCACTGCATAAGGAAATCCTTCATGAAAGATGGATTCTGATTAGATTTTGTTTTATAGATTTCAGTTCTTATATAGATGGCATTAAATTTCAAGTTTATAAAAATGGTAAAAAAGTTTTTTATGAAACCCTGTGCACACTTTTTTCTGAGAAGAACGTTTACAAGAAGCATTGTTGTGAGATTTGCGTCAACGTGTTATAGTACAATATAGAGTCCCTGATTCCGCATATAAGACCACGTTTACACGGTATCGAATCACTTTTGTATCGTATCAAAATGTTATGGATTCCTAATTTGGTTGATACAACATAATAATTTCGTTGTCATATGTTTGTAACTTTCTAGCAACACACTATTTGCTGCGAGGGGTATCCTGCATAGCTAACTAATTCTTCTTTTTAAGCGAACATCCACAGGGGGTATATATTTGTGTTTTAGATGAGTGTGTATTTTTCCGCCTGAATCTGCTGTCGACAACTATGTCATATTACTACAGTGCTTGAAGCCTTTGTTTCAGAACATTTGTTTAATGTGGAAGTAGATGACTTCGAAGCCAAGGGGGGGGGGGGGGCAGTACAATCAAACTCTGGTAGGGGGGGGGCGTGTCCAGGGAAATTTTCAGCAAACTCAAAAATATAATAGATTGAAAACGCAAACCCAAAATTACACTAGTACGGCGCATGTTATGATGCAATCTTTTATATCAAAAACTTTAAACGAAAACATGTTATGATGCAATCTTTTATTAACATTTCTATGATGTTTCTTAATGTTTTACACAAAAATATAAGATTTCAAATTTTTAGAACCAAAATTATTTTTTTTCATGAAAATATTTTCCAATTCAAAAATATAGGACACGCCTCCTACTAATGTCAGGTGGTACTTTCCTCTCTAGGCTTCGACGCATAGTCTCAGGAATTGCTATCGACGACTCGAGCCCCAGATTACACAATGGAGGGGAGCTCAGGTCGGGCCAGGGGGATACACCTTTTTTTTCCTAAAAAATATGAAAGGGGTATGGGGTGCAAACAAACTTCAACCCACAACAAAAGAGAGAGTCCCCTTACTTTTGATGCAAAAAACTGGTTAATGCACGGAAAGAGGCTCAATATAGCCAAACTGTGGTCATTTCCCCCCTGATTCATGGCTTTTCGACCACTCAACAGTTTTTAATTCCTAAATATAAAAGGGTAGTTTGGTAAGTCAAATTAGGTCCAAGCACCTGGAAGAAGAAAGCTGTTGTTGCTGCCACAAAGCAACTACCAGGAGGGATATGACTAAATGGAAGATTATTGTTCGCAAAGGTTGGGTATTGTAATCAATCTTTGTTTGTGTTTCCCCAAATTTAATGTCATTGCCCTGCAGTAGATGTTTTCTATGTCATTACAATTATAGATTAATATTCTATGTTCTATGCTTGGTCAAATAACAAGGACAGGAATAGACTGCCAAGCGATGTAGTTGAATCATCGTTACTAAAAGAATTTGAGTAAGTTGAATCATCGTTACTAAAAGACTGCAAAGACGATTGTAATTATACTTCAATGCATAAATTTAGTTACTTTTGTAGCAATTTCACAGGATTTCATAGGCTATATATGCCTTTCATTCATTATTGCACACAATATGTTTGTGATCCCAATAATGTCACAGAAATAGACAACAGAATGCGTAATGGATTTGCTCAGAAATTTACGGAAAACATGTGAAGTTTCAAAATTTGATGACAGAAAATTTGACACCCCAAGCCTCATTGTAATAGCAGCCATTGCAACACTCCATTAACCACGTTAACAGCTGGTATAACATTATTTTTAATATTACGACTTATTGTTCAAAATATTATATTTATTTCTAACCAATAATTATATTTAACTCTGATACTGTTTGTGAATTTTATTCAATAAATTATGATACTTTATGAAGTTTGGAATAAGAAATAATACTTTACTAAGTTTGGAATAATATTTTTACACACTTACCTGGAAATCTGCGTTAGTGTTCAAGGACAGTTCTTCTCTTTTCCATGAATTAAATGTAGTAGATGTTGAATACAAAAGTTTCCTTTTTAAAACTGCTTGACTTGACTGGCTTATTAGGAAAACATCCAGCTTTGTACTATTAAGGCCAGAAGTCTTACTCTGATGATAAAATATCATCTGTAAAAGACAGAAATATTTCAAAATCAATTTTTTGGAATAAATCATGGATAAAATGTGCAAATTTTCCTGTTATTGTTTTTTGTATTTCTTCGAGGGAAGATGTTTCTACAACTCTACGGAGAAGGATGTTTTAATTTTACGATTGAGAAGAAGTATCAGCAGAGGAAAGTTATCCTCCACAGAAGTAAAAATAAAGCATTCTCCTACGCAAAGGTAAAAATATTAAATTAAATATATATTTCTTTCGCAGAATTTTTTCATAACAAAGAAAATTGCTCCATGCATAAATTTACAAAATAATTCACATTGTTTAGAGCACTGTTGCCAAGTAACTTTATCGTGTAAAATTCTTCCCCCGAAATCTTCCTTCAAAGTATTTACCGCGTTTCTTTTTTCTCATATTTAACATTAAAAAGAAAAACAATCTAAAAAAACCGTTATATCAGTTTGCCAAATTTAAGTTTTTCAAGTGTCTTTCCATTAAAAATCAAACAGCGTTATAAGAATAAAAAATTTAAATAGCAGAGTTTACTTTGCATGATCCATCGCCTGCTTTCAAAACTGGAGACATCAGCTTTGCTGTTTCTTTGTCATCATATGGTTTTCCAACAGCCAGCAGAAATTTGCCTAAAAAGTTTAGAAAAAAAAACAATAAAACTTTAATGGTGTGCCGGATGGTCCAAAATGATGTTGCAATGTTTGCTCGGCTGTAATTCATTTAAGAAAATCGAACAAAAGTTTGGAAATTTGCTCAATATATTTTGAATTATAGCCGAGCAAACAGTGTAACCTCATTTTGGGCCACCGCCGGTACATACATGATACTTTAATTCATCACATTTCAAAAGCCAAACATTAAAATTTAAAATTTAAATAAAATAAAATAAATAATAATAGAGTATAAATAATCACCATCCTTCCTGCCTGTAGTATGATCTAGAATGCTGTATGTGTGTCCATCAGCAAGCTTCCAGTCTGAATCATCATCATGAACTTGCAACCAGTGACATAATCCGCTTTTAAAATCACATGACCACATCGGGATAAAATTACCTGTAAATGAGCATTAATCATAATCGTAATAACCATTTACTCCCACTTATCCCAAGTTAAGTCCAGCAAGTCCTCGAATTGCCCTCTCAAATTAGCCCCCACATTCAGGTAAGCCCCTATTAACATGTTATATATGAAGTAGGTTATATACATTGAACATAATGGATATCTTGTTTATTTTTTGTTGCAGTCATTCTACGAGTTTAAATCACCAGGCCCCCTCAAATAAGCCCTCCTCTCGAATTAACTCACACTTAAAATGATCATAAATTAATTCCCATTACAGTTTTATTTGCTCTTGTGTAATTATAGTTTTTATGAACTTGGGCTGAGAAAATTCCTACGAGGCATAATATTTTGAAGTGTTACCTCTATCCGAAAGTCTTAGAAGTTCAAAAAAATGTGAGTTGCAAGTTTGAAAAAAGGCTGGACTTTAGCAAGTCCACCACTATGCTAGATAGATTTATAATATTCAATATCTATAGGCCATGCATTTTGGATTAGGTTATGTTATAAATCTCATTGACCTGCAGAATGTCTATACACCCCCTCCTCCTAAATCTTAGGCTAATTACTCCCACCCCTTAAAGCAAAAGAATACCAAAATATTAACTATATATTTTAAATAGGATTTACAGTCTCTTCTCAGTGGGCAAGCAATTTCTACAGGAAAACCTTAAAACATGCGACATGTTAATGCACATATTGATATTTATAAACTCCTACTTTATTACAAATAAAATAAAGAGTGTTAAATTTAAAGTATTTAATATGACCAATCTGTACTTCAATGGAGGACTGACAAAACACACACAGCTGCTACTATGCATAACCTCCATTTTTGTTGTTGTTTTTTTTTGAAAACAGAACTAATTTGCGGGCAAATTCAATCGCTTCAAAGATTATCAGTTTTACAGATTTTTTTCCTGCACCTTTTGAAAGACACATGGTAGGTCAAAATATATTAGAAAATTTCTCCGCAATTAGGGAATAGCCCACTCTCCTCGAAGAAAATCATTGAGGTTTCAACAATAATTCAAAGTCATCATGCCACATTCCCAAATAACATATAAAAAAGAAATGACAAAAATCTAGAATTCTGTCCCGTTTTGCGTCATTTTCGTCTGCATTTAACAAGTTTCCAAAACAAAAAACAATAAGATATGTTCCACAGTTTAGTACTTTGAATTTTGGTAATTGCTTACAAATAAGTTATTGCTATTTTATTGGAAGTCCCCACTATCACACTAGAATCTTACAATATCAATAATGATGTAGTTTCATGATAATAGAAAGTTGGGGGTTTGCGGCAATTTGTAGCTTTTAGATTTATGAAATACATATTTTCTTTGTTTTTAAGTTATTAGCCAATCTGATGTTGCTCGGGGACAGTCCGCGCACAGTATGCCACAGAGGTGACCCCTGGGTAATTTCATGTCAAATCATCAAGCATCGCAGAAATGAGAAGCCATTACGTTCTCCAAATTGCTTGTTTTTCTAACATATTTTTACAAATGATAAGGTAAAGTTACTCTGAAAATGTTCCTGAAAAATAGCATTTTATCAACTGTACATCGTAAAAACTTTGAAAGAAATGCTTAGGGTTCGGTGTGGCAGAGTAGTTTCTAAAATTTTGTTAAAACTGGATTACACAATACTTTTATTATATAATATATTAATTGTAATAATAGTTTATTTGAAAATATAATAATTTTCGGTGTGTCTCTGTGCTGACAATTGTAGTGCGCATTATTTTTAAAAAACTGTTCAGTGTATATGTTCTACCAGATATATAACATTTACATTGAAACCTAACAGCTTTCTTCTCTGGGGGCCCAAACAAATGATCTGCTTGGACCATGTGGATGAAACTTTCAATTCAGTACTGTCCTTATTGACCTCCTTGATAATTCCTATCCACTAATGAGAATCATACATGCAACAGACATTACCAATTAGCTTGCATTGTCCCATGCTGATTTTATTGCACGTTGCAATTGCAAATGAAAACTTCCCATGTATTGGATTTTTTTTGGAGAAGGATTGAAAAATGATAGCTTTTCGTATTGCGCCGCGCAGCAATCCGTGAAATATTTGATGCTGGTTAAATGGGGAAAGCTCTGCTTCAAATAATTTGCACCAGACCTGGAACTCCATAAACAAAACAAGTTTCTTATGCTGATTGACAGCTCTTCAATGTTGTTTGTATCGCCTCGATCATAAAAGATCATTGGATGTAGGGTGCACTGCTGATTGTTCCAATAAAATGACTGTATCTCGTTTTCAATGACAAACTGGTAATTTTCAGCAAAATCCATCAGTAATTTGTTAGTATATTTGTTAAGAGATTCTTTACAGTCTTTCAGATAGGTCCGTTGACATTTTGCTATAAAAGAGTGTGCAGTGACATGATCGATTGCCTCGACGACAAACAAAATATACTCTCGAGCAGTTACTGCAATTTAACAAGAGTTGAGTGATCAGTGCTTTGCCCCAGTTAATAATGAATGTGCGATAATGATAACAAATGTTGAAAAATACTGCTCTAAAAACTCTTTCAAAGCATCGTTTCCGGGCACTCCTGGCACAGATGAACCATGCATTCACGTTCACTCGTGTTTTATATTAATTTACTCATCAGATCCTCATATGTGATATCCCAGTTAACAGCTTACCACGAGTACCACATTCTGTAATGCGCCTGTAAGCACATGTAGCACCTGTAAGAACACACCAGTTTCGCCGCAAACTACAAAATTTGGAGAACTTTTATACTACAACTTTTATCTCTGGATAGTTCTTTTTAAATTCGGAATATGGTTCACTTAATTTGAACAACATGAGTCTTTTTTGCTTGCTGATTTCTTCCCACACTGCCACTGTCTTTTTTCCAGACATCGTCTTCATAAAATTCCCAGCAAAATTTTTGTTTCGCGCAAAAGGTACTCGGTAACGTTGAAAAACTCAGCCACTTTCTTCGGGGACAAACTATTAGGAACCGTGTTAAAAGTAATGTTTTTCACGTTTTGTAGATGAGATTAATTTCTCTTTCAGCAAGTAGTGAAGTTTGTCTAGCTCAACGGGTGTTTCTTTTTCTTCCCTTTGAACTTCATCATCAATGCTCGTGTCAGCTAATTCTTCTACATCTACTCCAGGAACTCTTGCTGCTTGTTGCTCGTTAACACCATTTACACGTTGTATCTTCTCTTCTGCTCTAAATATTTGTTTAGTCTAGTGTTGCACCGGGCAATTTAATAGGCGAAACTCCAGAGCACCGAAAAGACTTGTCAAGTGATCCTTTTCCATATCCTCTGGAGATGATATAATTTCAATTTCCCTTCAATCTAGATGATCAGCCAATGGTTTCATAATGCCACTTTCTTTCTTTTCTTTTCTTAGCAGTTTCTAGGGTTATTGCGTGTGCCCTTTTACCTTTTTTTGATAAGCATTAAAAATACCACAGCATTTGTCTGAAACTCTCCTTCCAAACACTCCACAATAAACCAATTCATGGAGTAGACAAATCACTGAACAGTCAGATTTGAATTTAGTGATTCAAGAGTCCACACCTCTATAAAATATTTTCTTTCTCGACAGCTGCAATGAGTCAAATGGGGGGGGGGAGGGGGTGGCTAATTTTCTTTTATATGTTTTCTGATGACATTTAACGCCAAGAATCGCTCCAATACTACACTTCAAGCTATAACGTGTAATCTTCATAATCATAATCATAATCAGAGAAAATAATCAAAGAAATCACATAAATAAAACTGAGCAAGACTGCTTTAATTTCCCTTACATTAAAAACTTAAAGGATGTGTTACAACTGATCATAGGACGTTGCGAGGGAGCATTGAAATCATAAAGAACATGTGGTTTTTTATGATTTCAATGCTCCTTTGCAACGTCCTCTGATCAGTTGTAACAGGGGGATACAGTACGTCCTCAATGATGGATAAAATACAGTACGTACATATGATTAAGATATCAGTGTTATCTTACAGGAGGATACAGTACGTATATATGAGTAAGATATCAGTGTTAAGTGCGCAATTTTAACTGGGTGCAAAAACAGATATGAGCTTAATGTATTATTTTTCAAATGTTTTGAAGTGCTGTCCATTGATACTAAAAACAACTAATTGCATAACCTTAATCTTGAAAGGCATATCTAACTGTTATCTAAAGCAGCTTGGCTCAGTTTTATTTGTGTCATTTTTTTAATGCATTAATTTATAAATTTATTTCATGCCTATAGGTTGTCATCAGATTGGCAAGCATTCGATGTTGAGGCAAATAGATTAGCCAATGTGTTCTCGCATTTAA
>JAYJMH010049925.1:0-13760 GCA_036873815.1 Phacellophora camtschatica | reverse complement strand
GGCTTCGAACAAAGAAAGATTTTGGTTCAAAGCTTTATCTATTCAAATTTCAACTATTGCTTACTAGTTCGGCATTTTTCGCAATGAGCTTTGAGATTCCTACACAATGATACAAAGAGATATAATGATCTCATATTGAACTCCAATAAATGTTACAGGCAGATCTTTCGGCTGTAAGCTCTCTGTGTTCAAATATACAAAACAACGAAGAAATTAAACTCGTCTTTTAAGCAAGATATTTTCAAATTTAAATCATCATTAAATACAAATAGATCTTAGAGAAATCCGATGGGCCCACACTTCACCATAGGCCGAATCAAGTGACTTTTGGTTCTAATAGTTTAAGATATTTGGGACCTAAAATATTAGATAGTCTGCCAAATCCGCTCAGAACATAAATATTTTAAAACGTTTAATAAAACAATGGAATGGTCTAGAATTCAATTGTCATTTTTGTAGACACCGAGAGGCCTCAAAACACATATCTTTAATTCGGAGTTTGAAATTATGAAATAGAGAAATGGAACGTATTTTTATTTCGTATTTTTTCTATTGTATTGTATTAAATTTGCTCTGTAATTGTATCTAATTAAATTAGTTTTTATATCAGTTAGAAGCTACGGTAGCATTCAATTTACAATAAACTGATAATAATAATAATGCTTTAAAAATACTAATTTCACGACGACATGAGTGCGGTGAGCAAGAGAGTATTATGTAGAATAAAATATTTCATTCTGAATATGACAATGATTTATCGCTGTAAAGAATAGATCTCACACCTTCAACGCAACCAAGCTAATCATAAAAAGCAAAGCCACAAAATTTTACGTTTGTTAAATGCAACTTGAGATGAAATATATTTTTTCAACCTCAAATTATCTGATTCTGTTTGAAACTGTAATCTTTCGTTTCACAAAATTTTACATTGTTCTTGCTGTGAGCAATGGAGAAGTTTCTAAAATAAGCATTTGTGATTTACATTTAACAATTTAAGAATGTAATTTGTGATTGAAGAGAGTAGATTTCACACCCATGTTTACATTCGTTAAAGTCAAAATAAACATTGAAAACAAGACTTGTTTGCTCTGTTGTTGTTCTCAAGAAGGTTTCCTTTGTTGTGGTTTGCTTTGCTGCGTTGAATTACTTTAAATCTATTAATTGAAGTGATAAATGCGCATTTTATCTTCAGTCATGAAAATTTTATTTTACGAGATATATCTTTTGATTATGCGATCAGTTTCTCTTAATTTGGTATTGCGAATTCCATATGAGGTCAAATGTTATGCGTCTATAAGGTCTTGGCAAATAATTCAGTGGTGCAAACCTCGTTTCATGATGTATATGAGTTATTAAAATATTTTTAGCTGTTTATTACGATGCATGATGGTAAGCCTGCTTTGAACAAGAAAATCAAATTTATTGCAATGTGCAGTTCAGGATGCTCCAGGACTATACTTGAGGTCGAGACTATCGTTTCAAATGGAGTTTTCGAATTCAGCCTTCGTAGAGTGCCAATTGATGCAGAGGAAATGGTCTTGACAGTAAGTATAAATGGTTGAAAATTGAATAGAAAGACATTTTTTTGATTCTATGTTAATTTTTCCGTTAGTTATTAAATTTATGCATGTCTTAATAGTGTTGAAATGATCATTAATAATCGTTCTTCAGCTCGATAATCTTCCTTTCTGCGTTGAGAAGACGTAGATGTAGCTTAACTAAGTATATAAATATACCCAGGATATAAGAAAGGCAAGGATATGAAGAAGAATTCTAAATTTGTTCTTGGAGTTAAGACTTTAATACAAAATTGGCAGTAGTTAACTATTCAATCTTTTCTATTTTTTTTTTTAATTTCATTTCTTTTTCTCAATAGCTCTGGTACCCAGGGTAACTATCAGACCAAAAACAATTTCGGTTCTAATTAACTTTGTTTGATGTTTTAACTAATGTCACGTTTTTGGCTCAAATAGTTAAAAAGTCATGAAACTGAACGATTGCTGATTTTTTTTATATATATTCATTTAAAATGATACAATACATGTTACATCTACATCATACTATACTTTCTAATTACTTTACAAACTATACAACACTACAGGGAAGGGACCACAAGGAGCAAAATACAATGACTACCCCATGGCTGTTAACATAAAGACATGCAAAAAGTAACAACCAAATAAACAACTACAAAAAGCTATAAATACGATTAATTACTGATAAATACTAGGATCCATTTCACATTGGATGTCAGGCCAGCATAGGAGAATGATTCTGAACAATAGGAACCCCGGACGAGAGACAACGACGACAGCAGTTCACTGTATCCCTAAAATTCTGCTTGAATTTGTGAAAATTCAATTTACTGAGACGGGCCCTTTTTTGTAAAATATAACCTAAGCCTATTGGGTCTTGAATACCGAAAACAGACTGTGTACTGGGACGAAATATTGACAGAAGCTTTGTTTTAAAGACAGCAACAGAAGGTGCAAGTCTGATTTCTGGATCAAGTTTATTCAATTCAGATATGCAGTTGGGATAGAAACTTGATAGCAATTTCTCTGTTCTTGCCCTTATTCGCCCAATAACATCCTGGTTGCGAAGAGAGTAGTCTGGATGTTGAAGAAGTGGGATTGGCTTCTTTGTATACAATGGAGTAAGGTTATTTATGATCTTATAGAACAAAATAAGGCGCCTACTCCACCTACGGGAACTTAGTGACTCCCAGCCAAGCTCTGCATACAGTTTTTCTCGTGATGATCCCCTCAATGTTCCTGTTACAACAAGATTGCTGATTTGACAAGCAATATGAAAGTTGTTTCTTATTTAAGTCTCCTTCTCCATGACAATCAGACTACTGCTGCTCTGTTACATTCACTGGTTACAGCTACCATTTAACCTTTTTATTTTTAAACCCGGAATTATTTTTTATTATCTAGCAAATCATATGTAATATTTTATTGTGCTGGGGAGATAGCCCATAAAAATCGTTTTAATTTTTAAGATAAACTTGCTTTGAAATATCGGAAATTCAAGTTTCGTCCGTATTTACCTCCTAAAAATTTTATTTTTTATGCCACAGGAGAAATAAGATTGTTGATGTTGAAAGTTTGCTATTTTTCACATGTTTAAATAGCTTAATTTGTTTTTATCCAGGCTACACTCGATGTGCCAGGAAATCATTTCAGATCGAAACGGGGAAAGAAAATGATCCAGCGTATATACGTAAAGTCATGGTATTCTCCAAGCAAGACGTACCTTCAAATCCAAAAGCCAGCGGATGCGCTCAAGGTAACTAGCTTTTTATCAGCAGTTCCAATTATTTTCATATAATTTAATTGTAAATTTATTTTAGCTCTTCTTGTGAAGAATTTAAAAAAATTTAATTCAAAGCATAAAGGTGGTTTTCCACTAATCCTATTTTTTCGCGGCGATCGGAAGCAAAGACCAATTAGTACACTATACTGCTGTCGCCATCGTTAGTAAAAGTCAATTGAGCCCTATGGCAACGCGAAATTGGTCGCTTCGCACGTATAGCATATAATTTAAATAGTTTATATGTTATTTTCTATTACGATTACTATTTTCTATTTTTTATTGCTGAATTATACTAAGGATGAACTGCAACACCACAAACAATTGCACTTTAAGCTAACTATAAGAACTGTAAACCCATTAGTTCTATTTAAGGTAACTGTAAACCCACTAGTTCTTTTTAAGGGAACTGTAAACCCACTAGTTCTATTGAAGGTAACTGTAAACCCATTAGTTCTATTTAAGGTAACTGTAAACCCACTAGTTCTTTTTAAGGGAACTGTAAACCCATTGGCTCTATTTAAGGTAACTGTAAACCCACTAGTTCTATTTAAGGTAACTGTAAACCCACTAGTTATATTTAAGGTAACTCTAAACCCACTAGTTCTAGTTATGGTAACTGTAAGCCCACTAGCTATATTTAAGGCAACTGTAAACCCATTAGTTCTATTTAAGGTAACTGTAAACCCATTAGCTCTCTTTAAGGTAACTGTAAACCTATTAGCTCTCTTTAAAGTAACTGTAAGCCCACTAGCTATATTTAAGGTAACTGTAAACCCACTAGTTCTATTTAAAGTAACTGTAAACCCATTAGTTGTATTTAAGGTAATTGTAAACCCATTAGCTATATTTAAGGTAACTGTAAACCCACTAGCTCTACTTAAGTTAACTGTAAACCCATTAGCGAAATGTGTTTGCCAATTCTCCAGTACAGATACAGATACAGATGATACGGATGCGGTTGCGGATAAATAAAAATCCCCTAAAAAATTAGTATATTTCTAAGGGCAATTAGTATCTCAAGGCTTTTTTGGGACACCCAGTATTTAGAAATAAGAAAAAGTGATTAAGGAAATGAGCCATAATGTAAAAGTAATATGCTGCGTTCGGTTTGAATGTGAAAGAAAATTAAAGGATACAGGGCAAGCAGTGCTATAAAGAACTTGCTATTCAATTCAGCGCTTGCTGGGTGATTACACATTGCTTTCAGACAACACAAGAACTGAACTGATCACATGAAAGTGTCATATGACATACAACAACTGGACCCTATTGGTCATCTATTTATAGCTACCAAGAGCCATGGCACAATCCACCTTACATATCCGTCAATCTTCCGTAAGCTTCTAATTCTCAGCATTTAAATGTGAATGTTTATTTTTTAACTTTTACAGGTTGGAATGTACAGTGTAATTACGGTGAATTTCAATCCTAACAGTATGGATGGAAATATATTATTTTATCAAGTAAGTTTTCATATTTATAATTTTCACCTCTGAATTATGCCTTCAATTAACTCTTAAATCATATTTAAGATTTCGTTGGCAGGGGGTTCAACAGGTAAAGTAAGGCACTGGTTAAGCGTCGCACTTCTTATGTGCCTAAACTAATATCCTCCAGGTTCGACTCTAGCTCGATGTTAGCACGATTTTGAATTATATTTTGAATTCGATTGTGTCGATCCCGATTGTGTCGATCCATTCCAGCAGATAGGATTGAATTGACTAGCAAAAATCAAATTGTATAATTGTAACTGCAAAAGACAACATAGTTTGGATACATGAAAAGAACGACGGACAGTTGCACTTTTGCCTCAGAGTTCGACTGAGCCAGTCATTCCAAATTCGTTGCCGTGCCTATTCAAAACTGCCGGACCAATTAATTTAAACACCGCGCCTCGCGTGTACTTTATCGAGCAAATAAGTTCGGCTTTTGAGAAGTGCGATGTTGAACTCAGGCCTTCATTCAACAGACAAAGTCATGCTAAAATTTCCCAAATTCCATTATCGTAAATCCAAATCGTAATCACAATATAGGCAAGCGTATAGTTTTAATATATAGAAATAAGAATTCTATGCATCGCTCTCATACTTGATTGCGTTGGATAATCCGTTTCATGCGCCTTATAGTCCATAAATTGTATTCTTAAGTTTGGCAAAGTTATCAAATAGCGTGAAACTTTAACAAGGTGAAACTTTAATATGATAATCAAATAGCGTAAAACTAAAATTTTCACTTCGAAAGCGGTGTTCAAATGGGCAAACTTAGTAAATGATAAAAAGGACAGAAACAGCCTTCTCTTAAAAAACGATAAATTCAACAATATGTTAGAACGTTAATTTTACCAACTGGAGTTAACTTTCAGCTTTGAAAAATTTCGAATATCTTCAATCAGCCAATCGCCTAGTTTTACATAACCTGTCAGATCAGGGAAAATATTTTTTTGGGTCACCCGGCATGTTCGTGCCTTGTATGTTCCAGATGTCCTGTTGACACTTACCATTTTAATCACTATGATGTAAATTTTACAGTTTTTGTTTGCTTTCAATTTTTTTTAGCGCTATAGCTCCTTTGTCGTGGCAACATCGAAGATAGTGGGTCAGTCTCTAACACCAGTTTCACTGGCAGAATTGCTCAAAAGGGAATTTCTATTTTTGTTACTCAGAAGATGGTACCGAAGTGTCGCATTCTCGTATTTTTTATTCGAACTGATGGCGAATTTATTGGGGACAGCGCTGAAATACAAATCGAACGAAAATTTGAAAATGAGGTAGGACTGATGTTTTTAAATATTAACAGTAAATTATTAATTTATAAATTGAAATTAGTTTGTGATCAGACCAACGGAAAATAATTAAACACGAGCAAAGAGAAGAAAGAGAAAATTGAAAACACCATTAGGTTTTATCGCAATATTTTGGAGATATCAATGACATAATATTTTTATCATTTGATTTTTACGTGACTGTTATTTTTTCGGAAGCTAAAACTAAGCCTGGAAGTAATATAACGATAAGTCTCAGGGCTGCACCAGGATCTATATTTGCATTGTCTGTTGTTGGTAAAGCGTTCATCTGCTGAGAGATTAATGATATGATATTTTTTATCATTTATTTTTTAGGTGACCGTTAGTTTTTCGGAAGCTCAAACTAAGCCTGGAAGTAATATAACAATAAATCTCAGGGCTGCACCAGGATCTATGTTTGCATTGTCTGCTGTTGATAAAAGCGTTCATCTGCTGGGAGATATAAATGACATCCAAGGCAGCAAGGTAAATACAAATTTTTTTTTAATGCAGGTTAAACATGGTTTAATCTTTGTTAACACCACCAGGGAGGAGGCTGTTGTTTTGGGTTCCCGGTGTTCCCTCGATTCTCTGTGCTCTAATCAGTTAATCTGGGTCATATGACTAGCATCGTGTTACACTGGACATACCTGTGATAACTCATGAAGAACAAGTTAAAGTTTATGTCTTAAAATCTTAGTTTAAATTATTACGTCTCAATCCTATCATTAAATGATTATTTCTGCTTCCTAGTTGTCTGCCTTTTGCCTTTGTAATTTACTCGACGTTGCGTATGTGCATTGCAATTTACTCGAATTTGTGCGGGGGCATTTTTAAGAAAGCAAAACAACAGAAAGAAAATTACAAGTAGAAGACAACGAATAGAAAAAATGAATGCGGTCAGAAATTATCTTCAAAACTACTATTTTTGGCTTCCGAATTCCCATGATTAGAGCTGAACTTTTAAATATTTTTTCAGGCAATGAACATTTTCGAGAAGCAAGACGTAACTGCTCGTGGTCAAGGTTCTAATTGTCATCGTCTATGGCATTCAGAATTAAGATTCCACCATCATCAAGTTGATGGTAGAAAAGCAATCAATGTGAGTAGTATTTCATAATTTTGAATTGAGAATGTAGTTTTCGTTATCCTGAAAGTTTATTATCGCAAATCGATTGAAAATCTGGGCATTGATCAGTTACCGGGCTGGTCAAGCAACATACTGATTACCAAGTTAGAATCAAATAAATATATAGGTTTACATAGACTTTACCTACTCAAAAATATATCTTTGTATTTAGCTAAGTTATAGTATCTCAGTTGGCTTACTTGCTTGTGGTAACTGAGTTGAGTTATATGGTGGTATTTGGTTGACATGGACTGTCTATACACCATCAGTCGCTTTGTGGCTATTGAACTGAATTGCTGAACTCCAAACAAGCGATTTTCTCTTGCCTATGAAATTGCAAAAGTTTAAAATAGAATTATTTGATTGGCTAACTAGAATTTGCTCTGGAAACGTGAGGTAAAGAATGGAGAACGATTCACATATTTTCTGAAATAAAGCGAATCTTGTTTGGCCAATTTTTGGATATGATACTAACTGCCTGTTGACATCTAGTAATTCAGTCCAATAACCACAAAGTGACTGGTGTAGCCAGTCGGTAAGCATGTTTACACGGGTGAAGTTATCCCGGTTAGGTGGGATATCCCAGCAAGGCAAGCAGAATCGCACCATTTGTATAGGAGGGCCAAGCAAGTAGAAATTTCCGACAGATTGTTTTTCATGATAAAACATGTACGACAAATCCCCAATTCTCTTGATTTTAAGACAATTTCAAAATTTTGCCACTGTGTTCCCAAAGGCATGGATACCTACCTGAGCACGTATCATTTTTATATGAGAATTTCATCCCACTCCGAGTTTAAATAAAAACAGCTGCGATATCTCACCCTTGGTACTTACTAAGATTTCTTTCGCGTTCATTGGCCGAAGCAAAATATTATAATCTTGCGATAACATTCAACTAACTCTCAGGGGAATCAAAAAGATAAAGCCAATTTCAAATGTGATTTGAATATCAAAAATAACAATAGTGATAGAAGTATGCAAAAACGCTTGCCTATTAGGGCACACGAGACATATTCTATCAATCTTAGCGTTTTTCTGCATCCGACCATGTTCAATGGGAAGCATATGCTACGAGCTGAAATGCACAGTTTTGCTAGCACAGACTGATCTTTGTTCTGCGACATAAACATGATTGTCTTATCCCACATTCCAATACTTTCCATTCATCAGCGTGAATATTTTTCTAATGTGCTACATGATTAATAGACACTACACATCAGCGTAGTGAGGTACCAACTTTTGGGGGTGTGCTATTTTTTGTTTGCAAATTGCACGAAGTTTTTGTGTTTTTTTCTTTAAATATTTCATTATTTTAGTAAGGAATAGCCATTGCTCTCTACAATTTTGCCCGCAATGTTGCCTGAATATGTTAAATTTTTCCCAAATTTTGACGTTTTTGAAAATCATTGGGGGTGTAACACTCCCATCAACCCACCATCCGTTAGCTATGCCCCTGACTCTACTTTTCTTGGTTTAAAAACTGAAGTTTAAAATTGTTATTCATGAAAATTTGAGCGACATGGATTTAATTTCTTGAGAAGGATGACTCCTTGAGATATTGTAGACTCGTTTCACAACTTGCTAAAGATTTATATTTACGTTGCAGGATGCGGGACTTGTTTATTTCTCGAATTTGAAAATTGATGTCAAGTCCTGTCAAACATATGTCCCAGGTAAGTTTGCTATTAATCTTATTCAAATTTAAACTAATTTTAAGGTATGCTAACTGTTACTAAGGAAACTTACGCCAAGTTGCAGTAGGCATCTTGTAAAATATGTTTTCTTTGACGATTGATCTATTTACATACAGATAGGAGAATTTAATATTAATGGCCTTTATTCCTTGAAGAGCGAGTAAACATTTTAATAGTCATTTTCACGCCGATGAGCTGTTCATAATATTTCCTAAATGCTATTTTATATTGAATGTTGCATATTTTATCAGATGCTGTGGCTTTCTTTTCATGCTAAAATTTAACATTGAAAGAAAGGTGTAGTTTTACTTCACACGTCACGCTCGCGTGAAACGTCGCACTTGTGTAGACTTACCCCAAGTATATTCTTTTCGATACAAACTGATTACCGAAAGTGTCCTGTTAATTCAACAACAGACGGAGGAAAGGTGGAAGAAAGAAAGCTTCCTTCTTTTGTTTTTCTCAGCTCCTTCAGCTCCTTTTCTGAGATTAAAAGGAAATGGACTTTGGGCAATTCCACACTTGTGCTGATATCAATATGTCTATTATAAATCCATTTTAAATCTTTCGTTTGAAGCCATGCGTCAAGTTCGTATCAAGCATGACTAAATTGATCAAATCGTACTGAAGAATAACGTTAAGTCTAATCGCAAAAGCCAAGATTCGTCTTTGATTGGATTAATTTCGCTTCTTTGCTAATTACGAAATCCTTAACAGAGCGTCACACTGAAACTTAACTTGTTTGACTTGACTTGACTTTTTGATTTAACATGAATTTAAGATTTCTCATGGATTTAATGTTACTAGACCGGACACAAGGTCTACATTTAAACTAAGCCTAATAGAGCATCATAAACTTTAGTTTCACTGGAACATTACGCGTGGCCTCAAACGATAAATTCAACATAAAGTTACATTTCTAATCAAAATGAACAATGAATGTGCTTTAGAGATCGTGTGTATAGGTTTTTTCATGTTTAACGAAAGAGACGCTGACTTGTTGAAGGTATTTTTTATCATTGCTCAATGCACAAATGAACTCTTTCCAGGTAAGATATAAAATGGACAGACGCTAAGTAACTTTAATGCTCATTGTTGACGGCATGGTAGGCGTGATGCACCAGTTTGCAAGTCTTTGCATGAATATTTCCTATCTGCTGTTTGCAATTCTTAGGCTTTTAATTGTCAGGCAGTTATTTATTTTCAATCCATTTGAAGTCATCTAGTACTTGTCAGATTGTCGGTAAAAATGTCATGTTGTCTGTAATTTTGGGCATCTGTAGGCAATTTAAGCCATTTTTGAGATTTATTTCCCCCTCTGGGCACTACTGTCTTTAATAATTCTCAAACATTAATAATTTCAAAGAGAAAACAATTTTAGACCGATTTTCACGACAGCGTATTGGATAGTAATCTTAGCAAATAATGAAAATAGAAGCGCTAAATTTGGAAATTCGACAAAAGTTTTTACGACAAAAGTTGCAGTCATACCACATGAAATCATGAAATGGGCATGAGTTGAGGGTTTACATTTCTGCAATGGGCACCCGGTAATGAAGATTCAGCCAATCAGATCACTTTGTGATTTACGAGTAATGATTCTTTCCCATTGTGAGGCATGACCAAATCTTGACGGCCTAGCCTCGCGACGACGACAAAGAGCAGTGCAGGACTTGTTTTGCGACAACGACCGACAAAGTGTAGTCCCTCGAAATTTCTTTCGACCCCCCCCCACCGCTCCATAATGCTGGTCATGCCATAGTTATCGGCCAATAAGACGGAAACCCTATGTTCTCAAAATTGAAATGGACTTAGAGCAGGAGCGAGCATGGGGGCATAATCAGTTTTTGAAGAATAATCAACATCGGGGATTCACTTTTGCGGAAAATAAATGTATTTTTTGCAACTTTGAATGTTCTTATTATTGAAAATCTTTGGTCATGCCGGGGAGGACCAGCCTGACCTTTAAAATCGCCACTGCATGTGACGACAGTGGCACAGATCAGTACAGTGATTGGAGCGACAATATGTTCTGGCTGTTGTCGGCTTGCTTATTTTTTATTCCAGAAGTTTGCTGTTATTCTAGGTACCTTGGGGCTGTTTTGAATTAGGTAATCATCCTGTCAGTTTTAAAGATGATTATTTCATACAGGACTGACCAATCTTAATCCTTGCTGATAAAAATAGTTTTACTATCAATGGTTCCTTGTGTTTCAATTTTAAGTAACTATGATCTGAGCTCAAAGGCGTTTCGCCATGTCTCTCCAGTATGAAATGATCATCTGTTGAAAGGACAAAATTACCAAGTTCTTTTTAACTCTTTTTGAACTAATTGGTGATCTTGGAGTTGAAACTAATGTTACAGACAGTGCAAGAAGGCTATGTTTTCAAAGAAGGATATTATTTTTTGCCATATTTGTAAATAGATCGCATCACGCCTACTATCAACGGTAAATCTCATATGTTATAAGTTATGGCCAAATGTCAATCTACGTTTATTTTTTCCTAAAGACTTTACAGACTACAAACCAGAGTTTGTGTTGGATCCCGATATGTTCATCAGCACAGGGCCATCTAATAGAGGTTTCAACCTTCGTGTTCGACCAGCTCCAAGGCCAGCTCCAAGGCCAGCTCCAAGGCCAGCTCCAAGGCCACTTCCAAAACAACCAAAGAAGTTTGCGAAGAAGGTGCAAAAGGAAATTGTTGTTCGAAATGAATTCCCAGAAACTTGGATTTGGACAGAAGGAAAAGTTCAGTACGTTCCCGCAATGCCTTGTGATTTTTTTTTATTTCTCATCACCATCAATTCGTCTTGCAGAAATTACCTAAACTTTCACTCTACTTTTCCCCATTCCCTCTTTTATAACACCTTTGCAAAGTTCACGTTTCATCTTTACAGAACAAGAGCAAACTTGAATACAAAATTGATTTTTAAGTAAAAATGTTAACAGCCAGAATATATTTTGTGATAATAAATGGAAGTACAGTTAAAACATCAACAACGTATTTTTTCATTTGTAATTACATAGTCAGAGAGCCACAATTTCATAACCTAATGAGATTTCATAGGTTGAAATTAACAGAAATACAAAAATCTCACCAAATAAAACTTTGCTGCCAAATAAATGATTAAATTTTAAATGATTAAATTCTCTTGAACTTGCAGGTAAGGCCCAGCATTTAAGAAACCGCTGGTAAGAAACTAATAAGAGGCTCATTTTTTCAGAAGAACTATAGGAAAACAGTGTAAAATATTTGCAAAATTGGGGCTTAATTTGAAAAGTAAGTCTTTTTTAATGCAGGGCCTTACTGTATATATGAAATATTAAATAATAAAAAATAATAAAAGATAAAAATTATATTATAAAAAGATTTGTATTCTTGATAAGTTACCAAATAACTGTCTGCTGTTACTCTAGAAAATTTTGTTGAAGTTGTCAGTATGCTAGGCTTGCCCAAAGTTTATTTCTTTTCAAATACAAATTGAGAATTGAGAATGTCTTTTTACTCCGTCAACAAAACCAGGGAATTAAATTGCGTAAGTTTTTAATCTTCTGTTGCATAAATTTTTAAGTCCGACATTAAACTCTAAATTCAATTCTAATAACATTTCTTAATATTTTCATCTTTTCTACCCTATATATTTCTCATCAGCCGTAGGATTCTTTTGAGATCATAGAACGTTTAATTGTTATATTTCAAAATTGATTTATCATGACCATGCTATCCTAACGAATATATTTGATACTTTTGAGTGCGCTGATGCTCCGTATTCATAATTTTTTGGCACGTGTACCAAATTCTATCCGTGCTTTGCCAAAAAAAACTTGTGTAGTGTAGATTTAAAGCGAATTATCTCAATGAAGACATTTAAAACAAAGTTATCTGTTGGCGATGACGAACTAATTTCCAATTTCAAACAAAGAGTGCGACGCGAGACTCCTACCTTAATATGATTTTTTTGAAAATGGGGAACCAGAGGCTAGCCAGGGTTGAATTTACCAAGCCATTTTAAAGAGAAAGCAATGAGCAAAGGAAACATTTTTCTAAAAACAGGGTAATTTTAATACAAAGAGGACTAAAGTCACGGTAAAATAAACAGGGTGAGTTACGGAAAAATGTACAATTTATTCTTAGGATTCCAAATCGCTAACTTCAAAATTTTTTTACAAGCTTTTATTCCGCTTTCACATTGACACAGTTAAACCAGCTTTTATAGAAGCCATATTACATTTCTACCAATCAAACGTATTCGATATGTTGGATTCACCAATTAGAATGCAGCATTCGATAACCTGGATTAATTTAAGCTGGTTTTACTCGCAGTGTAAATGAGGTATTAAGCAAAATATAGACTTTCATTTGGATCAAAAGGACTTAAATTTATAGGCGTAAACATAAATAGTTTAAAACATTAATTCCTTGTGCTATGAAAAAATCTAACTTTTGTATTCATGTAACTTTACTTTCAAGCATGAAAACCGGGAGACAGACAATCGAAGCAAAGGTCCCAGGAACTCTGACGACTTGGTACGCAAACGCATTTGCTATGTCATCTGAAAGGGGATTCGGAGTGACGTCACCAGCTTCACTTCTAGTGTTCCAGCCGTTCTTTGTTTCGTTGACTCTTCCATACTCATTGATTAGAGGCGAATCCGTGAAAGTGCCTGCGACTGTGTTTAACTACTTGGATAGCTGCCTAACTGTAAGCATTTTGAAATTAACACAACACTCGTTTTTGCAATAAGAGTATTCTTTTATTTTGCTATGAGAGTATGCCCCTATTTCATACGAGTAAATGATGCAAGAGATCCCATGAATCCAGTAGTATTAT
>JAYJMH010049914.1:0-13764 GCA_036873815.1 Phacellophora camtschatica | reverse complement strand
TTCATTTAGCTTGAAAATGATGTTAAGATGACATTGAAACGTCGCTCATTATTATCATTAATATTTATAATTAAATAATAATATTGTATTGATTTTTGTCTATGATGAAGTTCTTTTTCAGAATTTTCTGGGCTCAAAGCTTTATTCAAGGGTTCTCAATGAACTATGGTAAATTATATAAATTCAATTTTATGGAAATTTAAGAAACACTGTAAGAAACTTTTGCTGTACAAATTGTGCCCAAAATTAAGAAATCCTATATATAAAGCCCAGAGCCAAGTATCTTACGAAAAAAATCAAATAATGTGTCATGTTTGCTTTATTTTTATACAGACAGTAAATGAAGTACAAAAATGGAGGAGTCGATCAGCTTCCCCGGGAAGGACACCAAGAAGAATGAAAAGAAGATCAAGATCAAAATCTCCATCGCGAGCAAGGGCACAGCAGAGGTCTCCTGCAAGGCAAAGATCTCCCGCAAGGAAGAGTTCTCTTGGGAGAAAACCAAGAAGGAAATCTGCAGAACCAAGTCCAAAAAAGGAAACAATTGAAGAACAGGTACCTATGGTGACCAACAGAATGTCTAAAATAAATGAATCAATTGTAAAATATGTAATTAATCACTTTATTTCTTGTCTTCTATTTGTGAAGCAAAAATTATTTGCTTCTACTTAACTGCCTAAGAGCTACTCACTTTGGCCATAGAAGGCCTTTAGAAAATAAAATTTGAAGACAGCTGCAAAGAAGCTCATCTTCAGAAGAAATGGTGTCAGCTTGCATAAATTTTTTAAAAAACTTACAGTTTGAAAAGTTACCTTAAATATAAATATATGAATGTGTTGAAAAGAAAAGAAAACCAGAAACCTAATTGTAATTTTTTTCTTAAAGAATAATTCATTACACCATCAAATAAATTTGTTTCTCATCCATGACAGGTTGAGCAGCAAGTAACAGTTAAAAAAGATACTCTTGTTGTTGAAGAAAAGCAAACAAATGCAATCAAAGAAGAAAGATCTGACACTGCTATCACCAGAAGGATAGTTACAAGATCAATTGCAAGAATTCAAGAGAAAGAAATTATAACTGCTGTCAAGGGATTCCAAGGGGAAAAGCTATCCGAGGAACCAGCATGCGAACATAGCCTGTTATGTCAGTTTATTGCTCTTTGTGGCATTATCATAATTCCATTCATTTTATTGGCATTATGCTTTGTTTGTGGGGATAAAAATCAAGCATTTTCATTTACTAAATGGCCAAAGATACCTCTGTGGGAAACATTTTTGAACTGGAAAGTCTTTATTGCAGTTGGAGTTTGGTTTGATTTACAAATGATAATGACAAAACTTCCTTTGGGAAAGGTAATGTATTTTAAAATTGTTTTAAAATCTGTTTTCTTGCTTGTCTTGTATATCTCTGTTTTTACACAAATGCACATCTGTCTGTCTATCTATCAATTTGTAAATATTTGAAAAGATAATGTACATATATCACAATGCCTTTTCTTCATTAGGTTATTTCAGGACCTGTAAACAAGGATGGAAAACAACCAACCTACAGATTAAATGGTAGGTCAAATATATACCACAATATCAAAATTTAGCTTTAAGTTTATGTTATATGACAGAGTTTGTCGACAAGTGTTATCGCTATATGTTAGATACTCATAAAAAGCTCCCTTCTTTACCTCTCTAGGTTTCATTATCCTCATAGTGAACATAGCTGTTTTTGGCATTTTCACATACACAAAATTCGCTTTCAAATTGGCAGAGTTGGTTGACAAATACTATCTTAGCATTGCCACATCATGTGTCATTGTTGCTTTTGTCACAGCACTCATTGTTGAAATTGCTGCTTCGTCTGATCCAAAAGTGACAGAAAAAGGTGAGTTTTTATTTGTACTGAAGCATTGATTGTGGCTATTTTGATTTATTACGCAAGGTCTTGTGTAAAAGAGTAGCATTTGAAGCAGTTTATAAGCAGCTATGGTTGTTAAAGCAGATTGTAAAACTTTTCTTCTGTTTACATGGTCTTTTTCACTCATTTTTGTCAAGCAAAATATTGAGCAAGGATGAAGTAGACTGCTTTCCTCCTAACACATCATGTAACACCATCACAGAGCATAATTATGAAATCAGAAATGCCAATGTTACCAATAAAAAAATAGCGTTGAAAAGTTTTACAATTGCGAAATTTACATGAATTTATAACGAAACATGGCCAACAGCAAATTTGCCTATCTGAGCTCTCCTGTGCATGGTGACTAAAGTGCCAGTGTTGTTTGTAATTTTTTTGAACTATTATTGTTGGTAACTTACATTCCTACAGTATGAAAAGCAGGTCTTAAGTGACAACTTTCTGTTACACTGACCCAAGAGCAATGTTCCAACGTCTGCTGCTCTCTGATTTTCTCAATTTAGCTCTCTGCTGAAATACAAGACTGAAGATAGACTCAAGAACATGTGTTTGGTTGAGAACTCAAGTTTACTGCTGTTTTGGAAGTTTAAATATATGGTAGTCTGGGTGAATATAGAATAAGTGCTCTTTCCGAGGTTTTAAGTTTTAAACCAATGAATCATCAAAAATTGTATTGGGTAAGATGTGATAGTGGAGAGGTTTCGTTTAAAATTTTGTTAAAATTGAACATTTTGCCACAATAACTAAATAAATAGCTGATGCTTATGTTCTACAATTTCCACCTCATATTGTGTCCAAATTAAGAAGTGTTTCTAGGTGTTTCTAAGTGTTTCTTAATTAGGGAAATACGGTAAACAAAGATATTCGTTATTTTGTTATTATAATATTTTACGTTGACATTTAATTTAATTATAGGATTTACACCTATTGGTTTTCTCGTTGGAAGGCAAATAAATTCTACCTTACTCACCATCGATTTGAAATTTGCCTGTGTCAGAGCATCTATACTGGCATGGGTAAGTCGTTTATTGTTTCAATGTCCCGTTTTGTAAGCTTTAATTCGTTAAACAACAGCATATTTGTAAATAAAGATTAATATTTTACATTCAAAGTTTGTTATACTGCCCCTCTTCCCGTTATAATGCTAACTCCAACCATCATCACAAATTTTCTTTTAGTGAGATAAATCTTTTAAGGCCCCCCTTGGGCCCCCATTGTTCGACATTAATTTCACGTAACAAACGCAAGAAATCCTCCCGATCAACCCCCATTTGAATGCCAAGTGACAGAATAATCTCGTTCTTATTGCAAATCGTGGCCTCGGATTTTGACACAGCACAAGAACCCACAGCCAACTCAACTGTCTATCTTTTCGAGGTCGGTAAACGAGTGCCACTGGCGTAAACAAATGCCACTAGCGTAAGTAAAACTTACCAGGGAGAAGAGTAGCACCCTCCCTCCCCTTATCGTAAATCCTCGAATAATCCCCCCCCCCTTAATAAAACCTTGTGGGTAGCTACGCAGAAAAAGTACCAAAATGCATATATAAATACAAAATTCCTTTAATAAAATGTAAAATAACATGCTTCAATGCAATTAAAATTCGAGGATAGAATGTAAAATAACATGCTTCAATGCAATTAAAATTCGAGGATAGGGATTATTAAAAGTTATCAACTCTAGGGCGGGGAGTTATTCGAGGAGGGGACTAATTTTAGTATTTATGGTATCTGAATAATAAAAGCTATCGAAAGAGGAGCCTTCGGGCTGCAGCCGACTGACTGGTTTACAAACTTAATGTTTTTCTAGGTAACGCTTAATTTCTTCTTCTTGCTGAAACACTACCAAGACACAAAAGGAGATTTTAACTATGCAGCTGCAGCCGTGGCGTTACTTCAACTTTTTTATATTGTTGGTTCGCTTCTCTTGGAGGTGGGTTATATTTTTTGCATATAGTTTGGACAGTAATGATTCTCTTTCAATCATCTTTCAATAATGATTTTATCTTTCAATTTACGAATATTCATTTATTGCATATGTTTGTTTAACTTCAAATTACCAACTTTGAAGATGTTTAGACGTTTTGCAGTTTCCTTTGCTAGCTGGACATCTACATATAAGAAACTACAGCCTGTCAGCAAAACCATCTTCCTCAATATATTTGTTAAATTTCTCCTCAGAGGAGGTGCAAGGACGAGACATACGAAGTCACATTTCTTTGTGGTCAATGTTACATCATAGAGGATATATTTACAAACACCATCTCAAGATGTATGACAAATATTACTCTTTCTTAAAATGCACATTTCAAAATACTTTTTTAAGAATAAACTGTTATTTGTCATATATCTAGAGATGGTGTAGGGTCCTTATATCCACCATGATCTAGCTTTCTTTGTTTGGAATATTCTCAAATACATTGAAATTACTAAGGCAATTACCATATTTGCCTTGGGTCTAGAATGTGAAAGATTTGAAAGAATATAATTCTCGTGTATAAGAATCTGAATAGCCTGATTTTAAAATTTTGAGTTTCTTAATTGAGGTACTTACTTTAGTTCATGATATTAAGTTTCTTAATTAACTGTATGTATGTGCTCTTGTGTGTTGGACTAAAAAGGGTTTTAATGATTGCTTTCTTATTTTAGAGAAATATGGTTAATGGTCCCATGTTTGTCGATATGCCTGTTGGATTTGGTTATACGATGATGTGTATTGTATTTTTCCCACTCTTCTATTCCATGCAAGTGATGTATCTTGTTACATTTACGCCACAATTGACCAAGCTTCGCTGGGCTGCTGTCATTTTCCTACAACGTATGTGTCACTATTCATTCTGTATTAATATATATACATACTGTGCTATCACTATTAGCAAACCTTCGATGATATTTCGATGATGTTGTTGACTTTATCTTGATTATCCAGCAAAAGTATGGAAATTTTACATTAATATCTTCAGCAAGGGGCTAGGTAATTAGAGGAAGTAAAACTTTGGTCTGTGGTATTGTTTTTTAAAAAGAGTTTTAGCAGGCAAGCACTGAATTGCCCCCCCCCCCCCTCCTCGGGCTTGGTGACTGGGGCTGTTCCTACATGGATTCACAAAAACAATCAGGAAGCAAACTTTGGGAGGAGCAAGAGCAAGAGACCTTTCCCGCCTCCTCCGCAGTGATTAAGTAAAATCTGCACGCAGGCTAGAGCAAGAGCTCTCCTCAAAATTATTGTCTCTTTTTACGATTTCAATATTTGTATCTCAAACCTTAGTTTAAGTTTAGGAATTTAATTGTTTTTAATACTTCAACGGCTAATTGTTCTCTTCTGTTTTATCTGAACAGTATTTGGTTTATATATTTACTACCAATCAAACAACGAGAAGTTTGAATTCAGAAATAATCCCAAAGCAGCCATGAAGCGAGGTGATGTTTTAAATGTCTTTTTTTAATTGATTACAAATTTTGACAAGAAAATATTTAATTTAACTTTTAAGTTATGAAAATAATTTTAAAAATTTTCTCTCACATTTAATCTAATTTGAAAATAGATTTGAAAGTCGTATTCACATCTGATGGTAATAATCTTTTGGCTGATGGTTGGTGGGGCAGACTCAGACATCCGAATTATCTTGGAGACATTTTGGTTGCCATTTCGTGGGGTTTGCCAGCAGGTTCGTTAGTTTCTTTAGTTCATATATTTGTTTTGACGGGTTGTAGAATTTAGAAAATCACCACGAAAGGAAAAGAATCTTTTTATGCTCAGTTTATGATTTGCCCATTTCATCATTTGCTCATTTTATGATTTGCTCATTTCATCATTTGCTCATTCTTCATTTTAAATTTGGATCATATGTTTAAAAAATTTGGCTCTGTTCTACAACTGCGAAGAAGCCACTGTTAATTTTTTGACGTCATGAAAATCTGCCAAAAGGAATGAATTAATTCTTCTTGAAATTCTAAAAATCAAAAAGCAAAATTTCTCACGATTTTACTTCTGCATCCCGAAATCCGTTAGCTGAAACATGGTTTGCATTTAAGAATCTTTCCGAGCTGAACTGCCAATTATATATAAAAGTAGTTTGTGTACATAATTTACATCATCTGAGAAAGTATTAGTTATGTAATGTCGATGATAATGATTTATGTTCCTTTATTAAAAGCAATTTGTACATCAAATGTCTATCACTGTTCACTTCAATGATGTATTTTAACATTTTCAAAAGGTTTTACACACATACTTCCATGGCTTTACCCTATCTACTTGGTTATGATGCTGGTTTCCATGGCAAAGGAAGACGACAAAAGATGCGCAAAGAAATACGGACTGAGTTGGGACGAGTACAAATCACGTGTTAAATACGTCATCATTCCATATGTTTATTGACCAGGCGATCGTTCTTCGTCATACAAACAAACTTCAAAAGCAGAAATATGTTCTAGTGAAATGAAGTGGGCACTTGCATATATAAAAGCAAATAATTCTGATCTGCTGCCGTAGAAACGTAGTAATAGGCACTTGTTGCAATGCAACAGAAAGCACATCAATCTGAAATGCAAGACACTGGCACTGAACTGGAGTGCAGTAGATAAAACGAATGATATTGCCATAATTACATATAAGTACGGTACGGCTTGAAAATATTGATACTTTTTTTTAATGGGTTTTCGCCAATGAGAGACTACGGTCTGTAATTGGCTCTTATGAAAATGTTCGGACAAAAACGTTTAATGACATTGTTTCTAATCATTGATAATTAGGTAACGCAATAGATCTAAAAAAAATTGGATGCAATGATATTGGGACAATGCTTTCTTCCGAAATTAAGAGTGCCTGTAATTTTTAGTGATAAATATATATATATCAAGCACATGTAGTTGCTTTTGATAACGAATTGGACAAAATATTTCTTCAGCACATTTAAAAGAACCGATGGATGGTAGTTAGTAATGTATGTTTTTGAGGTTTGCCACGATGATATGTTTTAACTGTAAATATTTAACTTTATTATTAGCTTTGAGGTGTAGTATTTTGACGCTAAATAACTACGCAGCGCTGTGGAACGGGAAGAGCAAGATGGTATTATCTCTCTGGGCGGGTTGTTGTAGTGCAAAGTTGAAGTAATATTGCACAAGGGAGCAGCAAAATGCATGCTGCATTTTCACCGTGAAATTACCCCCAACAGCAACAATTGACATTTTCCAGCTAAAGATACCATTATGGAAAATTAGCGAAATTCAAACATGTCAAAATGTTAATGATGTAAATGGAATATGGATAAAGAATTTCAAGATTCCCAAATTTTGCAATCATAAATACTACTTTCTAAATGCTGTTTTACAGAAAATGAATACGTTTTGTCAGACTCGGTAACAACAGATCATGCATGTAAGCAAACTTTTTAAAACCCGTCTTAATTTACAATAATTTACAGCATGCCCAGAATCAAAGACCAAAAAAGGAAGACGAAAGTTTTTGTTCCTCGGCAGTTACTCTGGTATCCAGAGTAAACATAAAGCAAAATCGCTTCTACTTGGTTGCTGTTTGTAAATTGCATAAATATACTTTTGAAGCACAGTAAAAATCCGCATACAAGAGACCAGATTTTTCATCCAAGGTATTAATTCGTAAACAATAGGCTATTGTTTTATCTATTGTCCTCTCTAAAAAATCGACTTGGGGGTTCTTAAAAATGTGGTTCTTATATGCGGGTTTTTACTGTATGTTGCACCTTTTTGGGGAAGTTTTATTTGGACAATTGAAATAAGATCTTTTCACATTTTTGTGTGAGCTTTTCGTGCGGTTTTCAACATACATAAGTCTATGCGTTAGATTTCATTCCATTCCATATGGGAGGCTGACTTAATTTACAGTTTAAACTGTGTAACTGTTGGTCACTAAAATTAATATCTGTAAGTTAATGAAACCTGAAGAAAATTCTTCAAAATAAATTATGAACCAAAAGAAAATAGAAAGAAAGCTGAGAATTAAAAATTGACATGATTTTTGAAAAAGTCTTTAGAAAGACCGTACATTATTGGTTTTAGTTAAGAAAGCTTCTTTGTAGCATTACGAGAAGGACCCGTTTGTTCGCACAGGGCCCTTTTTTCTTGGGTAATAATCTCAAATATGTTTCTGATAAGAATTAGAACATGTTTTGTTTCATTACACATTTTCATTACAAATTTTCTGAAGTTGATTAATTTTTGATCACAACCCTAAACAACACAAAAACAAGACTCACTAAACACACGTTTATTGTTAAAGAACGTTTTTAGCCCCAGAATTCTTGGTGGAATGAAGTGTTATTTTAAATACAGAGAGTTGTCAATTTAAACACGTGTAAATATCGTATATTTGATCGTATCAGCATTACAGATTCTTAGGAAAACGTTTCTATCATACTTTCCAATCAAAATTTCTCGAGTATTTTTGTCTCTGCTCTGTATTTGGCTTCAACAACGCTCTTAGCCCAAAGCGGCAAATTTAAATTAGGTCTAAGTAAGTACGTAGCATTTTGCCAATAAAAATTTACAACGTCTAAAAAACAAATTAAACTAATAAAATATTTACACAGTATTAAAATCACAAAATCAAGTCTATTTTATATTAAATAATAGCCTGCAGATAGCTATCACATTATTGCTCCATGGTACGTTTTGTTGACTGTTATATCATCCAGCTCTGAGCAAGATTGCAATTTATGTCATTCCATGCTTTTGTTTTCTCTTCATGTAATTCAACGTGGCTGAAACCTGTGGAAAATCAAGTTTATCTTCAAAAATTGATTCCTTCCTCTTGCCATTATTCTCATTTTGTATCCGTCATTACTAGGGAGTAATAGGATATTAATCCCAGATCATTACTGCCAGAAATATGTCAGATACATCTCAGAAATAGATAAATAAAGAGACAAACTCACCAATTGAAGGTGTCTAATTTGAAGAAGGAACATCTTTTGGTAATACAATTTCTTTTCAGCTTCAATTCCAGTACAGCAGATAATTCCTTAAACCTTTAAATAAAACATAGAACCAGAACTATACAAAAATCCCAAGGCAACGGTGTGGAAAAAGACAAACAAATTAATTTATAAATTTATATTTCGCCCCTGTATTCAGGGCTTCTTCAAAGTAAATCGTAATTTCATTACCTAGAATTTTGTCGCAAAGTTAATAATATTTTTTATAAATTTCGTTACAAGTCCATCGTTGAAACTTACTGTTATTATCAAAATTATATTGAATATCTGTACACACTCACCTGTTCATAATTCCGAATTTTCAACGACGACCTTCATTTCGTTAAATCTCATCTCATCGGTAGCTAATATAGGAAAATAAACAAATGATTATCATGGTAAAATATGAATAGGAAAATGACATAATAACAGGAAAATGAATAAACAATTATTGTCTTGGAGAACAAAACATTTATAATTAAAAACATTTGAAAACTTCTTTAAAGTCATGGCAACAAGCAGAGCTATCGTTCGACGATTCTATCGATTTCTTGTCAATAATTCTCACGTCACAGAATCACTGGTTTGTTGCGACTGACGTAAAATGATTGGTATTGCTTCAATACCTCAGAACCGATTGTTTTCACGACAAAATACCGAACAACCGACATTTTTCGAATCAATCTTTTGTGCAATTGGTTATTGAATAAAATGCAAACGCAAAAACCGTTTAGCGTACGTACGCACTGGCATCAAATCGAGTGATTCGAACAAACGATTTGATCAATTCACGACGAATGAGTTGACCGATTTACAACGAATGGTTTGATTGATTCACAACGTCGTATTTTACGCAGTTTGCATCATTTTGAAACAGCTTAATAACGAAACCTATGCCTTGACCAAATCAGGTTTTAGCATACTCTTATTTTACAGAATAAAACAGCATTTAAAATAATGCATAAGAATCGATATCTCATAACACTGAAATGAATCTCATGGGTCCTACCGCGATTTGCCAAACCAACGCGAAGTCTTCTACCTTCTAAGACAATACATCGACGATTTCACCTTTTTATGCGCACACGAAGTTGTGATCTTTTCGTTGCCGATCTTCCAAGAGCTGTGTGCGGGATATGAAACAGACGCAGTGCCAGCCAAGAGACACGAAGATCCGGGTAGACGACGAACTGCCTCCAGAATTGCTGAAATCCTCCATCGATCTTAAGTTTATTTGAAATTTAGTCGAGTGCGAAGATCGGTTTCTTCATATTTTTCTTCTCGAATATGGTCAATGAACGGTGCGAATATCCAGAATCAAAATAGTTTACTTCTTCGAAAATTAAGAATAAAACTACGAATTTCCCTTTTCATTTCCCGGAAAAATTACTTCCCGATCTGTTATTGTAAAATTGTTTGAATTCAACATAATAAAACTACTGCAGTATTGTACGGGAGTTTACTTCTGATTTATTTTTGTGAAGGTATGCAAACTTTAGAATTTGTAAACTTTAAACGTTGACAAAACTGTTTCGTTCGTCGCTACGAAATTGAAATAAAGAATTGTGACTGACCTAGAGTAATATCAAATTTAATTTTCAATGGAAGTACTTGGTTAAACTTTATTCTTTTAATATTCATGAGTATTTTCAACCATTCCAAAATTTATGTTTTTTTTTCATTTTTGTTCAGATTTTGCCTTGGTTTTGAGAAGAAAAAAAGATTCAGTTTATCTTGACAATACAACGTTTAATCCGAGCTATTTCTAGATAATACATATGAATAAAAAGGTCCGTAGGCCTATCAAAACGTATACTATATCCTAAAGAGTCCTTCTGCTCATGAAATCAAGAACTAAAGAACAAGTTTTTATCAGTGATATGATACACCACGATACACGACGAAAAATCACGATCGATTTGATTCGATTCCAAGATCTTTTGCAGCATATATGTCCCAAGCAACGTAAGAAAAAGTCTTATTTGACTTCATCGTAAAGTCTATTTCGCATAAATTCGACGTAATGTTCGACGTATCCCGCATCAATATCGGCCGGAAGTAGATCTTGGCATAGCAGGGGCTTCACCGTACCTATGTTGCAGATAATAAAATGAACAACGACGAGATGATCAATGTAAAATGATACCGAATACTAAAATAAAGAACTAAAATAAACAATGAAGGTTCAAGGTAGTATTTTAACCTGAATAAATTTAATTATTCGTATTGGTTGAAAAACAGCATAAGTTCCCAAACATTTCAAAACTGTTACAATATTTGACAAAAACCGAAAATCCACACGTAAAATTGGCAGAAACATAATAACTACACCAGAAAGATAAAAAAAAGTAAGTTTGAAAAAGATATGCCCTACGTACTAATGAAGGTTAAAATTCGCAAAAAGACAAATTTTTTCCTCCTCATAGAATCGTTAGCAATTCATGAATCCAATGCAAAAAATCTTTGCAAAATCCTCATTAGGTAGTTTTACATATAGAAAATTTAATTTATTTAACATTAAATGGTTTACGTCTCTCGTTAGGATTACGCACTTGGTAAGCTCTAAGTTATTTGAATATGTTCCTACCGTTTTGCTTGTGATGTGCTGTATGGTGATGCATAGTTGTCCTGTGGCTGTCTGTAGCTTGCATAAGGATCAGATGATCTTGAATATGCATCCCTGCTGTACCCATCGCTTCTTGAATAGCTGTCTCTACTGTAGTAATCCCTGGCGTACTGTTCACGTGAATAAGAGTCTCTTGCATATGGGTCTGAGCCTCTTGAAGGTGCATAATCACGCCTACAATAAAGTAAACATATTTAACTGATGCCAGTGAGGGGCCAAAATTCTCCCCAGATACAAAACACAACATGTACCAGTTTCAAAACATATTTCCCCCCATGTCATTCCCTTCCAAATTGCAAAATGCAAAGAATATTGACCCCTGCTTGATGCCACAAATGTATGAATTGATGTCAAAAATTTGAAAAAAGATTTCAATGAATATTAATAGACGCAACAAATATAATAAATCCACACCTTGTTGGTGGTGGAGGGCTCCTACTTCGACCCCTGTAAGAGGGAAGATATTCCATGGTAGATCTGCGTGGGGCCTGTGGTGCTCTGTCATATTCATATCCCCTTGGAGCTTGTCTTTCATACTCATAGCTTCTTGCATACTCATCATAACTTCTTGAAGGGGCACGCTCATAGTAATAGTCTCTTGGTAAGGGTGCTCGTCTGGGGGGAGGTGGGGAATCTCGTCTTAAAGAAGCTCTTGGTGGTGGTCCTCTTCTTCCACCTTTTGCTCTGAATAGATAAAAGTTTTCATTATAATAACGATATTTTTTACATCTCTTATGTTAAAAGATTGTATAAATCAAATTGAGTATATTTTAGGAAAATATAAAAATTACTTACAGTCTCTTTGGACATTCCCTTGCCCTGCAATGAATCAGAAAAAAACCTGTTGAATAATGGGTTTAATTTTTACAAAGATGCGTTAAGTTCAAAAAGATGATCCAGCGAAGATTTATGTTGAAACCTTTTACTACAATGCACAGATAGTTCCTCTAAAAGATTTATGAGTTTAAAAAAGTATGTAGTAAAGAACAGATGTCTTCCAATTACACTCTTTTTTTTTAATGAGAACCAGATAATTTTTGCTGAGGCTTGATGTTCTTAAATTTCTAAGAATTTGAGGCTGAAATGTTCTTAAATTGTTCTTATTTTCGCATGGATGAATTTTATCCCAATTAACAATGTGACTGCTTTGCTTCAACAACACAGAGAGCATTCATGATTAGTATCATATTTATGTTTTTACAGTTTAAGTAATTTGTATGGAAAGTAACAATCACTGAAAATAATTTTATAATACTAAATGCTTTGTTGAATTTTTTGGAAATGTTGGATCTGAGAGTATAATTTGTTCTTATTCTTTTGACAATTTGAACCTCAATGTTCTTATAAAAAAAGAGCGTACTTTTCTTGATTCATGCTCATTTTTACAAATTATTTCTTCCAACACTTAAAAGAATGTCTCACATATGTACATACCAATGTCCTTTCTGGCCACATTCATAACACTGATTATCATCCTTGTCATCAACATGAAGCTTGCTTCTTGCCATCTGCATCAATTATAATTGGAATAAAATGGCAGTGAATTATCAGAAATTATTTAAATTTTGATAATTTATCATGAAAATTCCTTTTATGATAAACAAAAGATAGTTAAATTAAAAGTGGATCAAATTTAACCAATTTCATTTTAAGTATTGAAAAATCACTTATGATTAAGATGTATGTCATATTTCTTATAGATGTCCTAAAACACAGATCTAAAAAACATTTTTTCTCAAAATGCATGGGTTATGAATAACTGTGAAATTATGAGTTAATAGTTTAAGTGAAAACAAACAACATTACTGACCTCAACCTGAATTCTAACTCCTTGGAAAGTTGAATCGTGTAAACTTGAGACAGCTTCATGAGCTGCATCTTTGCTTTCAAAGATCTGCAAATGTAATGATAACCAAATGAAACCTTATTTCTCATTGTCCAAACATGGTATTACGTTGTTTGCTAAACACAATATTATACAGGCCTGGCCGTAAGATTTTCGATAGGCGAGCGATAAACACGCGCGTCCAACCTCGAGGCGCGTGATTGAAATTCCCATTTTTTTCAAAAGAATTCGGAAATCCAAATATTCAATGTATAACATTAGCCGTAAAATGTATTTAAACAAATTAACATTTTTATAAATCATGAAGTGTTAAATAAACAAGCTAAAACAGGTTAAAACAAGTCATCACTGTCACTTTCTTCTTCGGAATTCTCCGATGATGTTGAAGTATCGTGTCCTCTAGAACAATTTCCGATTCGTCAGGCTTCT
>JAYJMH010049903.1:0-13765 GCA_036873815.1 Phacellophora camtschatica | reverse complement strand
TTTGAAGCGCTTAATACTGGGTGTCCCAAAAAAATGTCCCCATGTTTGATTGAGCGTCAAAGCAAAGACTGACACATGTGTAAACTGTATTTGTTTATAATCTTATAACAGGAGGCTAACTTAAAAGCCAGCGGGGTGAGTTTATTGAAATTTCAACTATTTCAAGTGACTTGATAACAGGTTAAGCCTAAAACATCGTATTCATTTCAACTTTCAAAGTAATTTTTAATTTTAAATCTATATTTGGTATCTATTTCAAGTAACCTTTGAAGCGCTTAATACTGGGTGTCCCAAAAAAATGTCCCCATGTTTGATTGAGCGTCAAAGCAAAGACTGACACATTTGTAAACTGTATTTGTTTATAATCTTATAACAGGAGGCTAACTTAAAAGCCAGCGGGTTGATCTCAACTGTAGGTTAAAAACGTTTTGAGATATAAAATCCAACAGACGAGTTACTAGCAAAAACATAAACTATAGGCCTAAATATGACAAACAAGCAAGACACGACTTTCAAAATTCCAAACGGTTTCAAAAGCAACACAAGAACGGGACAGCCTCACACATAAACAAACTACTTTTAATGCTTCCAAACAAACTTTTAACAAAAAATTGAGACTATTTGCTTGTCTCTAAAAAGCTTCCTGAGCGCTTAATAGAATTTGAACACTTATTTAAAATCTTTGTAAACTACATGGGCGCTTTGCTTGTACGGTAAAATAAGAACACAAATTCGTACCTTCCAAATTTTCCTGCTCGTGCAGTTCGTCCCACACGATGAATGTAACTCTTGAAGGTAGAAGGCATATTGAAACTAATGACCTTGAAGAGAGAGAAGGAAAAATCTTAAAGCTATTTACATCTGGTGGTCGTGAAAATTGCTGATTTTTTTAAACGATATTTTTTGGTCAAGATGAAAACGAGATCACTCGTAGACGTTTGACCTTTGACCCCCGGGAATACGACTTATTTCTAAACAGCGTAGAACATCATATTTTTAGGATGAAAATAAAGACAGAACTTTTCTTTAATTTTCAGCTATTCAAACGTAATTATCTTTTGAATTAAGTTGGTTTGTATGTACTACTCCGTGTAAAAAGAAAATAAGATAGGTTTTTCAGTTAATTGAAAATACTTTTGTTTACATAAAAGTCAACATTTTTGGCTTTCATCGTTGAAGAGGAATCTGCCATTTGTCGTGGCTCTTGTGGCTCTGTAATTCGTGTAAAGATGATTTCTTTAGACAAAGTTGAAATTTAAAATAACAATAAGATTACCGTTTTAACACCAGAAATGTCAAGCCCTCTTGCAGCCAAGTCAGTTGCAACTAAGACATCAAGCTCGGCATCTTTAAACGATTGTAAAGCTTCAAGTCGCTGAAAAAATCATTTTATGACATTTAAAATATGAAATAAAGAATTTTCACTTAATATTGCAATAATACATTAAAATTTAAAGATATGTTAGTTATATGACATTAAGTTATCTAGCAGCGCGGTTTGAAGAGGAGATTGATATTTGGCGTCCATCCAGAAATAGTAAGTCTAGGCTTCAACCAAATGATGGATATTATAGGCCTGCTCTTATCTAACGTTCGCAGCTGCAACACTACGAATAGATTCAAGAAACAATGCGAATTTGAACATGACATCTTTCGCCCACTTCTTAATCAGTCTTTCTTATTTCCATCGTCTGATAACATGAAACCTTGCTGTCTTGTTATCTGGCAGGGTAAAAATAGAGAGGATTAGATCCGAAACGAGTACGAGTGCCCTGTTGGAAAATGCATTTTGAAAGGAGATTTAGCAAAAGAAATATCTTTATTCGTAAACCTTGCATTCTATTTTCGCAATCGTCTTCGTAAATTAGGCCTTCTTGCTGTCGCTATAATTAAACCCATTTCCTCTTCTTTTCTGAGTTTTCAGCTTGTTTTTCCATAAGACGACGAAAAATGGTCAATTTCACGTTGCAAATTTGGAAAGCACCACGATAATCGGTGATTGACCATTTTTAAGCCCCATGGGTACAACATTTTTTTTAAGTTTATTCTTCAAATTTTAAATTGAATTGTTTTCCATGTCGTACACGTTCTGGATCCAAACCTCCCTTATAGCTATGGCTAGCCATCTGAACTGTACAAATATCAAAATAATAATCATATGATGCTATTGATTTACCAAACAGACTGAGTTTGCTATTTACCCTTTTCTTTGCCTTCTCCGCACAAACTCCGTCTGAGACGCAGGCTTTAGAAATGCGCACAATAGATGTCTTTGGGTACCAGCCTGACAATGGTTCTTTATTTGACACTCTTACAAAACATAGCTGTTATTATTTGACACCCTTTATTACTGTTATTATTTGACACCCTTTAGAGAAAAAAGGGAAGAATTTGTAAATTTTCAAGTGTAAAACTATTTTTTTTTTGTTATTTAAAGTTTATTTCATTAGAAAATGATGCAAAATTTCAGTGTGAAGGTTCTTCTATTTGTAGGTTTTCTACTGGTTGTTGAATCGTCAAGTATAGAAACAAGAAAACAACTGGCTATCATACATTTCCACTGAAAACGACTGAATCACTTCTTCCTTTGTCCAATATAAAGCAGAAAAGGATGCATTTACTTCCATGTCGTCTATTTTAAGTAAAGAAATATTCCAAGTAAAAGTAAGTAAAAATTTAAATTAGTACTTGTAACTGATTCAGATCTCCATGTAATTCACCAACTTTAAGGCCGAATATGCCAAGTATAATTCTCAAAGAATGAGCCAATTTTTTCGTTTGACAAAACACCAAGCAATGGTCTTTGAATGTGCGACAACAAAGCCCTACATCATAAACATATTCATTAAGATCTTAATATAAACTGTAACAGTTCATTGTTAAATAATGGCAGAAATATAATTTTCGTGGACATTTTCAAACATCCTCCTTCACAGAGGTAAAAACATCCTCCTCCGCAGAGGTAAAACCATTCTCCTCCGCCAAAATAAAATCAAAGCAAAAGTGTTCGCATTGCTCCATGGTTAAATCGATTAAACTACTCTTTTAATACATTAAACAAAATTTAATCTCTTTGAATACAAGTTATAATATAATCAAGCTCTACAGCCAGTTTTAAATGCTACCACGACAAGAATTCTTATTCACCATCAACATTTTCCCATTGCTTTTCGAAACGCGGCCGTGTACCTAGAGTGGATATCAAAAAGCCCCTTTATCTCCGAAACCCTTTCAAAAACGCAACAATTTTTTTATAGCCAACATTCTTGATAGATAGATCCCATTAAAATAACTCTGAATTAGCCATTTATACATACCTGCCACAATAGCTAGCCTATCATACTCCCTCGTGGGCCGAATTCTGATAAATTCTTGTTGTAGATTTGTGGCTACATCTGTGTTTTGATCTACAAAAATTCTGACTGGATGGTTTAGGGACAATGATGCCAATTCTTCAACCTGAAACGTTCAATGTAGGGTCGGTAATGGCCAAATGGTTACGGCGCTGCGTTTCGCAGCCAAACTCTCTGATAACGCGGGTTCGAATATAGATGTTAGGATTTCTAATTGTACAAAACCCACAGTCAACTCAGCTGTCTATCATTTTGAGGTCGGTAAATGGATACCAGTGTTAAACACTGGAGTAAATTTTCTAAATTGATCAGGGACAGGGGCTGTAGGATAGTGATAGTGACTGAAAAGATAGTGGCTAACGAAAGAGGAGGCTTCAGGTAACAAACGTACATTTAAATGTTCGATGATAACTCAAAAGATTTGGTTTCATAAAAAATTTAAATGAAAGAAAGACAAAAGTAAAAAAAGAATAACAATAAGTATGGTTCTAAAGCTGAAGAATAATTTCAAATTTTAAAAGGAACATTATATTTTCCACTGAGTAGCTAATATTAATTGATATATATATATATATATTAGATATATATATATATATAAGATATATATATATATATAAGATGTATATATATATAAGTTATTAAAAAAGGCAATACCTGATCTGTCATTGTTGCTGAGAACAGCATAGTTTGTCTTCCTTTTTGGCAAAGGCGAATGATCTCTTTCATTTGTGACTCAAAATGTTCTTCCAGCATCCTAAAGTAAAAAATTTCTGTTAGTTCGTTTGATATTGTCGAAGTAACTCTGCGATGCAGCTTTCAAAGATCCTCGAAAAAGGTAAGAACAACATCAAATTCCTTGTTTGCATTATAAAAAATCTGAATTTTACTAGAGTCCTCAGCAGACAAGCACATGCTGAACATGCAAACTATCTTAGCTTTGCTTTTGATACCAAAATAAGGGTGACAAAAGACAATTCCTGCCAACTCACCGCAAAGTGTTTCTATTCACATTTTAACACACAATAAATTTTTTTAATGTTTAATAATAATAATAATAATAATAATAATAAAATCATATCTCCATTTTGGAGCAGTTACTTTGAACTAGAATCTGGGTGCAATAGTAACATCAGAGCCATTCTACTTGTTTCTAACTATTCTGTTTATGGAGTATTTTTAGTCTCCTTATACTTCTTGAGATAAATACCCAAAGATTTGAATTTAATTAAGAACCTTACAAAGCTGATAAAGAATTTATAGGTTCTTATGTGTGCGTTGTTACTGTGCGATGCTACTTGCCTATCAGCTTCATCTAATATTAAGATCTCAATGCTTTGCAAATCAAATGATGGCGTGTTGTGGAGATGATCCACCAGGCGCCCAGGAGTAGCAATAATAATATCAGGTCCTCTTCGAAGATATGCTTCTTGGTCTTTCATTTTCATACCACCTGAGAATAAATAATCAACAGATTAATGTCCAATAAAATGTGTCAGTATAGTTACTGAAATCAAATTTTAGCGATTTTAAGTTTGGGCTTTGAGCCATCATTTCGCCTATTGTTAAGCGACGTCAAACTTCATATTAATTTCAGATATTCCAAGAAAAATAACACTTAGGTCATGGGCATTAGCAGACGTTGGTTTAGGCAAACGAATTTTTGTGTATTCATAAATGTTTTTGGTTGACTTATACATGCAATGTTTCTTTCATTTTCGTTCGCTTTGTTTTTTATTTTTGGTCGCCGTTGCAAAGCTCCTTGTTTCCCACCATTTTCAAAAATCAGAAATCATACGCCCCGGTATCGAATTCGGTATCATTTGAAAATAGTGAAATAACTACAACGACGTCCACGAGAAAGAAAGAACGTTATAAAAACAATGATGCATATAATTATTAGTAATAATTTACATAATCATATTATTTATATAATTTATGCATGAATTCTTAAGAAAGTAACGATCTAATAACCATAGAATTATTTGTAAGAATTATCAGCCAGCTGCACTAATTTCTCGCAACAACCTGTTGTACATACGCGTTCAGCAACGAAATCTAAAAGGCCAAGTGTTCATGTCCATTCTCACACGATCGATATTTTTGCAAGTTAGAGAACCATTTTTAGTAAGTATTAAAATTTTATTGATATGCATTTTCGAGTAATCAATATACCATAACACATTAATTTGCGACTCGTAGTCATCTTTATTTTATGTTTTAGTTTTGAGGGTAATTTAGGCGTAAACAGCACTGGAAGTTTTCCCACAGGTAAGCCACTCAAAACACAGTTGATATAAGAATTAATGAAAAACCTATCCATGGCAATAGACCTTTTCGGAAATAAAGCTAGTGCTGTATTTCCACTGATAATGGCTATTATTGCCTCTTTCTCTCTCAAATGATCCAAAAGACACCAAAGTTTAAACGTTTTTTGTACTTATGGGAATTTCATCGATGTTGAAAAGAGGCTAGTCCTGTAAAACAATAGAACGAATTTTATTTCTGAAAAGGTCTATTGCTCAATGAAATTTGCCCACAGCTGCTAAATCAGCGAATTGAATTTTTAGCGAATTTTATTTAACAAAAAACAGCGTATAAAGTATCACTGCTTTGCGGCGGGCGAGCCCTGAAAATAATTACCACGATTTTAAATGAATATTTCAATTGTTCTTTCTATTTCCCTTGATAACGGATATATAAGAAACGCAATTAGAAATGCAATTAAAAGAAACCTAGAATCTAAAATTTTGAGAAAACAATGGAAAAACAATTGTTTATTGTTTTTAAACAATAGGCTAAAATTAAAACGACTGCTTCTTATTTGCGGGTACCATTTGTAATCCTGAAATATGGATGATAACTTTCAAAATTTCATATTGGTGTTTCAACCTTAAGAAATATTTAATTGATAAATAAATGAATACATACACGCTCAATGAAATTTATACATACACGAATGTCATGTTTACAGAGAGAATAATCATAATAATTCATTGTCACGCCCTATAAATGGAAACTTACAACGTACAAGAAAACCAACTGACAGGAAAATATGACGAGCCTTTCAGATGTAGAAGGATGTGTTTAATTGGTACAAATTCTGAAAATGGCAGACTCAAAATTCGTGTTTGATTGTCCCATAATTCTGAAAACGTTAGGTTTGGCAGTTTTTGTCAATGGGCCATATGGCCCTGCCCGGGGTGAAAGGGTAAAAAATAACCTTTTGGAACTTACTTTATTTATGTACGACTCTTTACGTATTTCTATTTCAGAGCTTGTTTTGAGCTAACACAAACATGCTGAGCTTGGGTCAAATCACTCCCTACCTTACTGAAGAAAAACAAGTGAAAAATTTCAAACCGTGGTGGGAATACATTGCAGACTATTTGAGTCATACACTTCTCCTTATTGCGCTAGTATCTTGGACATTCATACTTCAACAGAATGCCTTTGGAGTAAGCTGCATGTTGCAAGAACCTAACAGTGCAAAAGGTTGGAACACTATCTATGCAAAGTATTGCTCTCAACGATGTGCCATTGAACTATTCGACGGAGTGCTTGTGCATTATTTTTATATCGTATTTCTGCAATGGATAATTTTTCTTTTCTGTCAAATCTTTTGGCTCAGGATACCAGCAATCAACAGGAAGCTCAAGGGAGTTAATAAAATGCTAGAGGAAATCACGGATAAAGATACGAGTAGCATTGGTACGAACCCCCAAATTAAAGCCAAAACAACAACGAGAGGATATGGCAAGCTTAAACTATGTTTTCTACTCGAGGATAAAGCATGCATCATTACTTATATATATTGGACTAAAAGTATCCTACTTTTAATATTTTCTACTTTTTTCTTGTTTTTGCTATTCCATCGATTTCCTCAATGGAAAATTTTATGGTCAACACGAAACGTACAGTGCATCAGCAAAGATGTTAACTTGTTTAAAATCTCAAAGGTTTGTCCTCCTCTCGTCTGCAATGTTGGTTCTGCTCGCTTGATGTTCTTACTTATAGCTTCTAATTCTGTAATATTAGTAGTTTTCCTTGTTTGCTTTTCCTTTCTTGCTCCGTTTTATGTCCAGTATTGGAGAATGCGAGCATTGCAGAGAAGCTTTGTTTATGAAAAGATGATTAATCTTGAATTGACAGAAGAACTCTTCATTCCAATGGAAAAACCAAGTACATCGTCAAAAACAACGTCAAAGGGACGCTGTGGAGCTTCAGTTTTCGAGAAACCCGGTTGGAATGACCTGTGTTTTGCACTGAGCTTGGTCACAGCTAATTTTAAAGGAAATATTCGAGCCAAAAAAGAATTGAAGAAAATATTAGAGGAACTTTGAAGTCTTGCAGTTTTGAAGTCTCACATGAAACAAATGGGAAATTAAAAACTTTTGCTACGTTCCGCAATCCACGAGATGTTGACAGAACTAAAATTAACCTTCAACCAAGTATATTTCTAATTGCGTCCTAAAACAATTACAGAAAAATTACTCGATCAAATATGTATGTAAAAATTGTAGAAGTTTGAAGAAATATACGAAACCAACCTGCAGCCAGACAGATTTGAACATCAAGATATTTGGCGAGAGATTGACTCACAGCATGAACCTATTCAATATAAAATATAAAAAACTTCATAACTTTTAATGAACTTTTAATTATATACGATATGATTTCCGAAAGTTTTTGCTGGTTATAAACAAAGTTTTCTGGTGTGATCGATCAATCGTTCAGCAAGTGTTCGCACTTTTGCTCCAGTTCAGATTTTTGGTTGTTTGGTGTTCTGCTGGATCAAATAAAATCATTTCATGCTAGTACATCAGGCAAACACAAATTTTCAGGATGGTCATTTCAAGAAGATTAACGAAAAACCTACCTGCACTGCCAGCTCTCTCGTGGGTACAAGAACCAAAACTCTTGAAACTGGAACTTGCTTCGGTCTAAATAACAACCTCTCTAACACTGGCAATATATATGCGGCAGTTTTACCTGGTTTGGAAAATCAAATATCAAAGCACAACAGTAATAATTTGCATTACAAATTGATTAATTTTTTATTGTTAATATCTTTAATGTTTGAATATTGATTAATGTTGACAAAATTAATATTGATTAAAGACACGCTTAAAATAATATATTATCACTGTAGGTCTTTATACTATTTATTGTATGAGAATCTTCAAAAATGCTTAAGAAAATTAAGCTAAACCAGAAAAAGCCTTACCAGTGCCGGTTGCTGCGCAGGCGCATACGTCTTTACCAAGTAGCGCCACAGGTATCGTTGAGCATTGGATGGGTGTTGGGTGTTGATATCCTAGTTCATTTACAGCCTAAAAAATAGTCAATTATATTGTCAAAAATTTAAACATATCAATAAAAAATAATGGAGTGTCCTTTGTGTCTTGTTAAACTTACTGTACGAGTCCCTATGTTTCCCTCTCTGATACTATCTTGTTGCATAGCTAGACCAAACGAAATAAAATATGCTTCTGTTCACCAATGTTGCTTAAGAAACAGCATTTGACTCTGATAAAGGTCTGGGGTAATATGTGGCTTTAATTATTATTTATATTCTAGTTGTTATGTTTACAGTCCAAGCAAGATAAGCTTTGCTTCCCTTTGGTATGAACACTACAAATCTTTTAAAGGACTTACTTCGTATTAGGTGATTGTATTCTACAATTTCAGAAGCAGAGCAATAAATTTTGCACCAAAACAAAACCATAAAAGATCAGTGAGTTTTATTCTAAAACATACCCGCAAAATCGGTCTTGATAAATTGAGCTTTGAAAAATGTTCCTCAATAACTTGGGGAGGAGGTTGCTCAAAGAAAGCATCATCATCATCATCATCATCATTGAAATCATCACCATGTTCTTCATCTTCATCGCTTGTGTCAGCATCTTGCTTGTCATTTGACTGCTGTGAATAATATTTCAAAACATATATGATGATACGCTTCATAATGTAAAGTCACGGGCTTTAGGATTCGTGATGTGTTTTCTATTTTTTTGGTTTTTGCCTTCCAATCACCCATGTACTTTTATTGTATGGTGCGTGTTTTTCATTTGTGTGTTTTCATTTTTGGGTTTCTCATCACCCAAGAATTTTTTGTGTGAGAACTCACAGCTTCCAATAAAGTTTCAGTGCAAGAACATGCTCTCCTCCACACACAGGCTAACTTATTTCAAATGAAACAGCATCTACGGAGAAGTGGCACGAACAGAGATAAAAATAACATGGTTTTAATAGGCAGTGGTTACAGAGAAAAACTCAGATTTTTTGTGACATATTTTAATTGAACCGCAGGTTGCGGAAAATTACTAAGTAAAAGAATAATTTAGTTTACTGACCATTTATTCGTTTAAGTTAGACTTTTCCTTCCTTGCTGGTTGTGTTATTAGTAGACTACTTCCAAGGGTCAAAATAACTTTAAAAAACGCAAAACCAAAGAAACTCAGTAGGAGGGAGAACTAACTTTTTTAGTTTGTGTTGTTTTATTTCTCGTTTGTTGTTTTTTTAAGTTCTTTTTCAAAATTGAGATTAGGAGTTAGCCTATGTTGTTAGGCACCTCCTGACCGCCATCCAGCTGCTCAAACCTTTTGAGGAAGTGCCTCACAACACAACATGCAAGGAAAGAATGAAAATTAGGATTGAGTCAACCAAACAAATGGTCATTAAACAAACTAAGTTGTTATTTTAATTAATAATTTCCCTACACCTCTGATTGAACGACATGACGTAGACGGTCTTAACTAGAATCATGCATAAATTATGTTATTTCGACTAAAACACAAAATAATGATTAGTTTCGTGGTTAATTATATCACTTATCACTACCATTTATATAACATCACTACACGGGCTTTTTCACATAAATAATGCTTACATCATAACTTCATTTATGATGTTTTTCTAAATTGTTGTCATTGATAAGGGTAATGTGGCCAAGTTCTTTAAGATGCTGTGTTTTAAGGCCAAACTCTCTGTGCACGGGTTCAGGGCCAGTAGTTGTCGGAACTTCTTACTACGAAACCCGTAGTCAACTCAGCTGCCTATCCTTTCGAGGTCGGTAAACGAGTAGCAGCTCAGCTGAGGTAAGAGCTCATCAAACTAGGTGCCCTCCCCTACCCACCATGGATAGCAGCAAACGAAGAAAGAGCCTTCTGGTTTTTTTTCCGACCTAGCTGTCAGCCTATTTACTTACTTACTTACTTTGTAATAAATAAATCTTGTTAATAAAGTCTGTTATAAATAATAATTACCAATGGAATGGGCTTGACAAGATGTAATAAAAATTCCCAAATTTGAACATTATGGTCTATAATTTTTTCAAGACACTGCTGCATGTTAGGGATACCATAAACCCTTTGTTTCTAACGAACGATAGAGTCGAAGATACGAAACACTATATGTTGCTCTGCCCCTTTTATGACACTCAACAACAAGACCTTCTTACTGAAGTCCTTGTATTAGAACAGCCATTTAGATATACAAACCTTTCAAATAACGGTCTGACACAGCTTTTTCGGTCTTGGCAATCAAAAGCTTATTTTGAGTGTAACCGAGAAATCTTCCCGCTGCGTCACATCCATATAACTGGTCGGTTTGATTTAGATCATTTCAGTCGCTTTTATACGCCATGCAACCACCAAGTCCCTTTCCTCGTATATTCTCTTTTCTTTTTTGCTTGAAGTAGTTAGGTGTAGTTTTACTTTTCTACCTGATGGCCACGGGGTAGACGTAGTCTTTTACTCCCAGTGGTAACGTCCGTCGTATTATCGTAAAGTAGTTTGTATGTAAGGTTATTAGTATTAAGTGTAATAAAATATTTAACGGAATATAATTTCTAAAATGCCACATCAGTGGGCAACTTTCAAATGACTTTTATTTTTTTGTTTATAGATATTTCACCAAACTAAAGCAATAGAAAAAAGGGTAGCATTCAAATATGGTTTTGTAAAACTTTAAACGTTTTTATTCCATAATGTAATTACGACTTAAAACAGGAAAATGAATTAAAACGTTTTTTTTTAATAATTACAAAAAATAAGTTAAACATATGAATATTTTCAATATTATGCAGCAGTATTTTTCAGTAAAATGTAAGTTTAATAACCAACTTACTGAAGTGTTAATTGCTTCATTTTGACTAGGTTCACCATCATCTTCCTCCATTTTAGCTTTCTTGTCATGTATTTCTTTTAATTAAACAAAAATAACATTCTGTTTACTGAAAATAGTTCATGATTACAAACAAAAATCAAAATAGAACCCAACGTAAAATTGAGTAGAATTTTTCATCAAGTAATAAATATGCAGGAAAAGTTGGTAAAAAAGCATAGCAAAAAGTGAAATATCAGAGAATGTTCAAATGTTGTTTATTGATTTTGTACAGTGACCCTACAAAGGAATATTTCCATTAATAAATAAACAATCAAGCATGGTAGAAAACCACCAGGGAAAATTTTCCATCTTTTCCATTCATTGTGCTATGTTTTTCTGGGCTGGGGAGGGGATTGTCAGTTTTCTCCAAAGTTCTGGTGGGGAACTCAATTTTTTGCAAGGGAAGTGTTGAAACAGTCCATATTGACAAAATGCAGATCCTTTTTTCCACTGGGGATATTGCTGGGGCACATAGATGGAGGTTTAAATTGCAAATGATAATTGTGTTTGGTTACAGTATATCCATACGTATATTATTCGGCAATATTTTATTATATTTGAAAATATGAAGAAAGATTTAAAGAAAATACCTTCACCATCGTCAGTGTTTTTGTCTTTATTTCTCTAAAAGCAAAATGTGGAATCAATAAAAACATCATCCATAGAAGACTGACTGATACTAATTCAATTAATTACTAAATTATTTTTACATTATTAACTGTCAATAAGGTAAATTACAATTTTGTTTCTACCAAGGGAGCCAAAGAATGTGGGATGTTTGCCTGTAGGTTGCAAAAAGGTGATGGTTCTTCTCAGATTTATGAACTGGTAAACATAATACATAATTTTTGAGTCACAGTATTTTTTAAATAAAACATTATTTTAAAATGCCTTGGCTGTGTTCAAATAATTTAATTTCTGCAACTAAAAATAGATGTAATCTAACCTTTCTTTCAATTCTTTTTGCAACTATCTTCTCTTCAAGAGATCTTGAAGATATCTATAAGAAACAAAGATACCAACATAAGTTATTTTGTCATTAATTATTGTGCATATTTCTCAGGATTCATTAATGATTTAAATTTGCAATATGAAATAACTTTTGGAGTGTTTTTAACTCACTCCTTATTGTCTGCTTTTAGCCAATAATAACTGTTTCCAAGGGTTAATAACCAGTGAGGGTTAATATTCTTCTTATCCCTGAAAAAATCAGTTATTATTTGGTTTTTTGCCCTGTGGCTAGGACTGGGTGAAGGCCCTTCTTTTTTAAAAGTATTTAGTTTTTAAAGAAAAAATGATTGAAGTTCAATCATGAAGTCATTGCAGACAAAGCCTTTGATGCTGTTGTGTTTGAGTCTGAGTTGTCCATAGCGGCCCAGCATTGTGTATCAAGAAATAATAACTTACTCAGACATTAATTTCGAACATTCTCAACCAATTGAATTTATTACTAAGTTCAAGACTTGGGTAATAAATGTTTGTATCTTAAAATATTTTCAGAAATTATAATTTAGTCAAAACATTTGGGGTTTTTGTACACATAACACACACTTTTTTGTTCATAATGACTGTGGTACTTACAACGGCCAATTCACAAGTCTGATTTATTATTTTAACACCAGACTGCAAAGTTTGGGGGCATGTGCAGGTGTTCTTTAAACAAGATTTCTCTTCAGTAATTGTGTTGACAAATTTTCACTGTCAACATTAAAAAAAAACTGCACAAATATAGAAATTGTAATAGTGTAAATTTAACATTCCATAGTGACTGGAGGTCTTTAGTTGTCTGAAGTGGTACAAAGTTAGGTTTTGTCAGTTTTTAGCTAGCTTGACATCATCATCATCATTATGTATCGGTTTAAAATAATATTTTACCCGTCCCATTGCTGCTGCTTTGACTCTTTTACCAATCTCCCAAATTGTTTCATCGCCACCGTCAACTCCATGGTCAAATGAAAAATTGTTGTTAAATACTTTACTGTTTTCGTTAGATTTTTTATGTTTCTTGATTTTCTTCTTCCTCTCACCCTGTTGTAAAATAATATTTAAATAATATTCATGATAGCATTCAAGACCCCTATATGTATATATATACTATAATATAACAATGCATTATTAACAACAGGTGTAAGCAAATAGTGGGCCACTTTTGAAGTATTGCACTGTAGACTACCGGGTGTCTCAAAATAAAGTTCACCCGTTTGGTGGCTTGTACCTCAAAACCGGTAGGGCCAAAAACATCAAAT
>JAYJMH010049892.1:0-13767 GCA_036873815.1 Phacellophora camtschatica | reverse complement strand
TATTTATTTATTTATTTATTTATTTATTTATTTATTTATTTATTTATTTATTTATTTATTTATTTATTTATTTATATGTGCTTTTGTCGGGAACCACCTATGTATGGAGTTGTCAATTACTTTTCTCGTCGTCTAGAAATGATTTCAGCCATTTATTCCTGGCCATCAAATTTCTTGATAATTTGTTTTCTCCACAGAGTGACTATGATCAAGCATTTCAGTATTATTACCAAGCAACCCAGTTTGCGTCGTCAACATTCGTGTTGCCATGGTTTGGTCTTGGGCAAATGTACATTGCAAGGGGAGATAATGTGAACGTACGTTTTTTTCCTCTAATTATTATTGGCAAGACAAACAGTTTTAATTAATTAGTTTACCAGACAAGCATTTGGTATTTAAATGATTGAATAGATTTTAATTTCTGTTTTAATTGAATGTGCAAGGGATTCTTTGTTTCAGTCTATATTATTTGCTTTCAAGGAATCTTTTTTTAACACAATAAAGCATTTGCGTACATAACTAAAGAGATTTTGTTTTTTGCAGGCTGCAAATTGTTTTGAAAAGGTATTGAAGCATCAACCCAATAACTATGAGACAATGAAAATCCTAGGATCGCTGTACAGCACCTCTACAGAACCAGAAAAGAGAGAAACAGCTAAGGTACCAAAGCTTAAGGGATATATTTTTTAACCCTTTCACCCCGGGAAGGGCCATATGGCTTATTGACAATCAAAGTAGAACGCCATATTTTCAGGAGGTAAATGCGGGTAGAACTTTAGATTAATTTGAGATATTTCAACGTAAGTTTATCATATAAATTTAATGGGTTTGCATGTGCTACCCCCTGCAAAATAAAAATTGCATAGGATTTGCCTGTTTATGATAAACAAATCCGGGCGTGAAAGGGCTAAGCGTAAAGGATATATTTTTTAATTGACAATAACCTTATGATTGACTTTTATTGATAAATCAATTGGCCACTTATTTACCTTTTGATTTTTTGTATTGGTGTAATGATTTACTTTTGATTGAGGAATTGGCGAATCGATTGAGTTACTGATTTCTTGATTAACCCATTGATTATTTGTTGATCTATTTGTTGAGTTACTGGTTGATTTGTTTATTTTTTGATTGACCCAATCTATTTTTTGATTGACGTATTGATTTTGTGATTGACCTACTGATTAAATTTTGATTGGCCTATTCACGTTTTGATTGCCTTATTTATTGATACATTGATTGACGTTTTGATTGATGTATCATGATGGTTTATTAATTTACCTATTGATTGATTTATTAATTGACTTATTGACTTTGTTGATTGACCTTAATTCACGCACGGATTTTCTTCAAACGAACCTTTTGATTTTTCCTGTTGGTTTTCCTCGGACCATTCGTCATACTGTGGTCCGAATATTTTCCAGCATTAAACTCGTAATCGTTTAATAGCCACGCACTTTTTGCCTTTTCCAGAATCATTTGAAGAAAGTCACCGAACAATTTCCTGACGATGTTGAAGCATGGATTGAATATGCTGGAATTTTAGAACAGACAGATGTTCAAGTAAATACCACAAAATTAATTTTCTTAAATATCACATAGAGTAATGTCGCCTTGAATGTAACGTCACCCTGAAATGAAGCACCTTTGTATTTTCGAATTTCTTTTTGAATTTGTGAGTGCTGTGTGTTCTAACTGCAAGCCAGATGCATTCTTTATAAGATAAATTATTTCTTAAACGCCTTGATAATGAAATGATGGTAAAAAGATGTTTCATTTCAGGACTTTGATCATAATATTTCTTAAACTTAATAATGGGTTAATTTTAAGCTTTTGCTACACTTTGAAGATATGTTGCTGTATTTCGAAGGTTACGAAAGTTGCGAACAGAGTATTTAGTAAAAAATTACTTGAACATAATAGGCACATAATGTCAAAAATTGACTTGTATAGATCATCAACCTTGCTTCAGTGATTATCTCGTAGATAGTCTCACATTCCAGTCTGTCAATCACAGGTCTGCTCGGGGCATCAAGGCTGTTGCTCGTAAAAGTTTGTTGGTGATAATTTACCGCGGGTAAACGCAGAAAGTTAGCTACTTGATTATATATATATATGTTTTAGGCTGCCTTATCAGCGTATGGAACTGCCTCTCGTATTTTGAAAGACAAAGTGCAAGCTGATGTGCCTCCGGAAATCTTGAACAATGTTGGAGCGTTGCATTTCAGGCTTGGAAATCTTAAAGAAGCCAGAGTAAGTTTATTGATTGAATTTTTACCCACAAGAAAGGCTTATATGGGGCATTTATAGCCAACATAAAAACGTCATGTCTTCAGGAGGTAAATCAATATGAAATTTCTTGTTATTCTTGAGATTATTTCTCGAATTGAGTGCTCTCTCCCTCTCTAAGTGCCTTGTCCTACCAGATCGTTGACGGCCATAAATTTCGTTAGTTGTCTGATGTCAACCTTTTCACCCCTGGAAGGGCAATATGTCCTATTGACAAACAACATATTATGTCATATTTTCAGGAGGTAAATGCGGTAGAATTCTACATCAATTTCCGATATAACATGTAAAGACATAAGTTTATCTTATAAATAAAGTTGGTTTGCATGTGCTACCCCCTGCAAAAAAGAACTTGCATAGGATTTGCCTGCTTAGCAGAAATAAATCCGGGCGTGAAATGGATAATATTTTAGTCTCTCCTATCTTCATCAAGTAACTCTTAACATGAAAATGCTACCTCTGCAAAATGAAAATTTAGATTTAAGAAAAAAATTTATTTAAAATTTAAACTGCCGCCAACAAATAATAGAACCGGGCAGGAACCATTCGAAGCTAAATAATGTCAAATGTCTTATAATTTTTTTGGTATACCTCCTGGTAGAAATGTTTATTTGTTTGTGTAGAAATTTTACGAGGCTGCTTTGGACCATTGCAAGCAAGAAAGCATGCAGGACGAAACGTACTACAACGCAATCTCGGTTACGATGAACTACAATCTTGCGAGATTATACGAAGCGTTGTTTGAATTGGAAAAAGCGGAAAAGATTTACAAAGATATACTTCGAGAACATCCAAATTATATTGACTGTAAGTTACGAAAAGATCAATACTTTGACATATCTATTTTTGAATGCAATTATTATGAAGATTCTTTCTTATGGCAAAGATATAAATGCTGAATGCCCGCAGGGGAAATTTAGGACTAACAGGGATGTAGCTCTGGATTTTTAATGAAGAATCTCATTAACATTGTCTGTGTATTTGTTGTAGGTCATTTGCGACTTGGTTGTATGGCACGCGACAAAGGAAAAATCTACGACGCTTCTGATTGGTTTAAAACGGCGTTGCGAATTGACCAGGTAATGTGCCTAACAAATTGAACTTCTAAAAGGTTAAAATAGCATGTGCATTAATTGCAGGAAAAATGTATACATTGTGAAGGAGATTACGCCAAATCCGTTTCAAATTAAACAAGATTGGAAGGCGTTTAACATTTTGACCTATTGTCCGTTGATAAACATTGTAAAGCGTGGTATTTTCAGGGTGCTAATACTTTCATATGGATGTACAATGCGATGTGGGATTTGAAAGAATAGATTTCACACTCTGATCTGAACTTTTAATTTGTTAAAAAATCATTTGCATTAATTTGCAAGAAAAATGTATACATTTTTAAGGACGTTGCAACCAATCCGTTTCAAATTAAACAAATGATTGTGGTTTGAAACAATTTTTAAAAATATGATTTGAAAGAATACATTTCACACTCTGAGTGCATCCAGTCAAATCAAAATAAACAAAACCATCAAAACTTTATGATTTCGGTTATTATGATTTGCTTGGCTGCGTTGAAGGTGTTGTAATACATTCCTTACAGTAGACAAAGCGCACTGTCATGTTTGAAATCCAATCTTTTGTTTTACAAAATTGCCTTCTGTTGTTGAGTTTGCCATTCATTTCAATAGTTTTAATATAACTTTATGCATGGTTTTGGTTTGCTTAGGCTACCCCCCTGCTTAACAAAAATGTGCATAGGATTTTCCTGTTTATGAAAAATAGGTCCGGGCGTGAAAGGGTATTTTAATTAATTTTAATTAATTTTTTTGCTGCTATTTTGATGTGGAAACAATTTTTTTTTTTTTGAAAAATGTGGAAACGATTTAATTTGGCGAATTTCTTTGAGAAAATAAGCACTAAAAATGTTATATGGTTGCTGCAGTCACTATGCTTGTCTTCTTAGAAAATGAACGTCGAGAAGAAATGCTTTGAAGAAATGAGCCGTCATATCGTGTATCTGATATAACTCAAATCCACTCCCTTATTTTACAATGATTCGACTAAATATACAAATAATTATAATTGAGATAAATAATTAAATAATTGTCATTAATTATAATAATTAGTTATAATGATTGATTGACTTACGTCGCGACTTGTAATAACGATTGGTTTGAAAATAAACATGCAATGATTAGGATAATTTATGATATATATGCTAATATGTTTATCCTGCTACATTCCATGTTGCCTTTCCATTTGACAAGGTTCATTGGCACTTTAATGTGCATAGTATCCCCTTCAGCAACGCTGAGATGGGTGAAAAGTGGAGACATTATTAAAGTACATTTATTTGAAATGTTTGTGTCAACCGCTATGCATGGCTAGGATTTTTAACAAGCTTGTGTCACTTGTTTAGTTTTCATTCTAAAAGTTGCATATAAGCAAGAAAATATAATTTAGCTCTTTATGTTATTTGACATAAGTTATATGACATTTCATATGCCCCCTGTTATATTCCAGGTTGTAATAACTTTGTGATAATGCTTCTAGTGTTTCAGGGGGGTGAACTCAGATTTCACACATTTTTACAGGACAACCCAGACGCTTGGTCTCTGATTGGCAACCTCCATCTCGCGAAACAAGAATGGGGGCCTGGGCAGAAGAAATTCGAACGAATCCTCAAACAACCTTCAACAACAAACGACACTTACTCGCTAGTTGCCCTGGGTAACGTATGGCTTCAAACTTTACATACACCGAATCGAGACAAGCTAAAGGAGAAGAGGCATCAGGACAGAGCCATTGCAATGTTTAAGCAAGTGCTTCGTATTGATCCACGAAATATATATGCCGCTAATGGCATTGGGTGTGTATTGGCTCACAAGGGATATTTCAGGGAAGCTCGAGATGTTTTCTCACAGGTGAGGCTTTTGTGATGATTGCAGCAATTACATATGGGCCTAAACACATCATAACTGTTGTGCGAGCAGATGGGAGCTGCTTGAAGGCATGACAAAAACTCATGTATGTTTTAGACAAACTACCATTGCTTGGAACCCCTAATATCTTTGGGATCCCTGTATCCCTAATGCTTTTTTCCATATATATTGTATCATTTAACATGCATTCTGTGAATAAAATTGAATTGAAGTGAATACATATACTATTTTATATCGTTTATTGAATTTGCGAGCAGACACGAGCAGATACTTATGTTAAGTACCATTGTTTTATAATTATAGAATATTATTCCTGGGAACGAGGCTGTGAGAAGATGGCATAACGCAATAGTTATTGATCAAATCACGTGGTTTTGGAAGAATAATATTCTTCATTTCAAATTGACCATTATATTTTTTTCCGAGATATTTTAAGGCAATAACCATAGATGGCAGATATACTTGTTCTCATAACTATATCTTGTTTCTTGCGTTGTTATCATTGACGTCATCAAGACTTTGATTTTGTTTCCGCTTTGAAGGTTCGTGAAGCAACTGCAGAAGTGCCTGATGTATGGTTGAATTTAGCACACATATACGTGGAACAAAAACAGCACGTCAGTGCAATACAAATGGTGCGTTCGTTCTAATTTTCGTTTCATGTAAAACTCTTTTGATCCGTGAAAGAAACTTAAAAATCGCTGCAGTACTAAAAGTTTCTTAATTTTTCATTAATTTAGCACTCAAAATATTTTGCAAGTTTTTTGAGCAGTGAAAGGTAAATATGATAGCATAAATACACTTTCATGTTTTAAACTCAGAAAACGTCACTTACAGTCCGTTTCCCTTCACTTCCTGAGAATACAAAATTACGACGAAAACTTAAATTTATAAAGTTTCTTGATATTCTGACTGAGCGATGATAGTTTCTTAACTTTTCAACAGTTTATTGTAAACTGGTTTTCTATAAAATATAAGTGTGTAGTGACACTTGGGGACACAAAATAAATGTATTTGATTCTTTCCTTAGCTTGTAATTGTGATACATAAAGCGTTTCTTTTAACTTTTCTTTAAACATAGCTTGTAATTGTGATATAAAGAGTTAACGTGAAGTTATCTCTTGAATTGACTTGGTTTTTCTGTGTTGGGTTTTTAAATTGCCGGCAGTAAATGGCCAATTGCTTTGCAGTAGTCGTAAGCACGTGATGAAAATTATGGGTTGCCATTGGCTAGTCTTAACATGTAAGCAAACTCTAAGGCGTATCAAATAGTAAATTTTCTTATTCATTTTCAGTATGAAAATTGTATCAAGAAGTTTTACACATCGTACAACGTTGAATTGATGTTGTATTTGGCACGAGCGTATTACAGAGCCGGGAAACACGAAGAATGTAAATCATTACTTGTGAAGGTGTGTTATATTTATGTGTTTAGTCTATGTATGTATGTAGGGTATGTGTGCGCAGAGTATGTATGTAAGTTTTAATTTGTATGTATGTCATATGAAAATTGCATCAAGAGGTTTTACACATCGTACAACGTTGAATTAATGTTATATTTGCCACGAGCGTATTACCAAGCTGAAAACACAATGAATGCAAATCACTACTTGTGATTCTGGCTAAGGGTTAAAGGTATAGGCTCGATAAGCTATACTTTTCATAGATTGTATAAAACGTTCTTTAAACCCACCATATGAATATTTATCTTTTTATTTATTTATTTATTGTGATAGGCTCGACATGTTGTGCCACATGACTCACTGTTGATGTTTAACCTTTCCATTGTTCAACAAAGACTCGCCACAGGTGTGTTAAGGACAGAGAAGAGCGACTTGAAGACTGTCTTATCTGCAGTGCGAGATCTAGAATTGGCTCAAAGGTATAGTTTCTGGTATTTTACTCTTTTTGACGATGCTTTTGGCATGCAAGGTAGGTTATAGCCAAACAATACGACAGTGTCGCATAACGTTTGTTGCACTGTCTTTCACGATGTTGTACTACATGCACTGTTTTTCGCGGTGTTGTGCTACATCGACTGTGTTTCAATTTGTTATACTACATGCACTGTTTTTCGCGGTGTTGCACTACATCCATTGACTTTTGCTGTGTTGTACTACATGCACTGTCTTTCATTGTACTAGCGCTACACTGCCAATCATGGTATTTTACATAGATTCATTGCCCTTTACCGTGTTGTACTATATGCACTGTCCTGAACGCTGCTGCACATACATGTACTGTCTTTTATTGTGTTGTACTTCATGATTACGATGTCGCACGTTAGGAAACGTTTGATTAGGAAACATGCTTAATCATGTTTAAATAAAAATAAATGATTAATTTAGTTCTTGTTTTATTTTTAGAAATTTTGAATACCTCAGCAGATATGGTGATCGAATGAAATTCGATTTGGCACAAGCTCAAGCGGAAGGAAGGTACGTTGACGTCAGGGGAGTTGCTACTGGGGTGTGGGGTGTCACAAACCCCCAATAGTTAGCAACTCTGGTGATAATTTCGTGAACAAATTTGGGACAAAAATTTAGACAATGTTCCTGTATGTAGTGAATTTTTAGAAAGATACGAGCGTGCGGTATAAAGATTTTGCCGATTCAGTAATTTGAAGGTCAGGCAAAGGAAAACTGATTGCAAAAATAGGTTACGCAGCTGCATGTGCTTTAAAGCATTCGAAAAATTCAGAAATTTGTGTCGAAATTTTTTGTTGAAAAGGCGATTTACGATTTTGAGAACAGATTTTTTGCTGAGTCCTCGTTAACAAATGTTTTCTAAAAGATGAATCTAATTTGCCTGTTTTGCAGATATTAATCAGGGCCTGAAAGTGTTAAAGGCATTCGTATTTTGAAACGTATGTTTTACCTCTTTGGGAAATTTGGCATCGTTTTGTTGTTGTTGCAGTATTTTTAAAAAAATTGAGAAGGAATTTCCAACTAAAGGAATTTCCAACTTTAATGGAATTTTCAAGGCCATACTGGCGTTCTCGTATATAGTGTTTTCAGCACATTGAAGCAGCAGAAATCCTCTAATTTTGGTTTTATTGAGGATAACTCAATGATTATTGCGTAGATTTAGCTATGGATTGATATAGCGTGGGTATCCAACTATGAATTGAAGCTTCTCTTATAAAATTCAAGCAAAAGCAGTATGATCAATAATAAGTCTCTTCCACAACAGTAGGGACAATTTTTTGGACCGGGTTACCCAAAACGTTTTCCCCACATTTGCAAATCTGTTGTGTTTTAAGGGTTAACCTCATGAGATCGTTCAATGTTTTGACAGGCGCTGTGCTGATTTGTTGAGCCAGGCGCAATATCACGTACAACGAGCGAGGAAGATCGACGAGGAGGAGCGAGAAGTTAGGAGGAAGCAAGAAGAAGAAAGGGGTGCTTTGAAGAAGAGGAGAGATGAAGATATGGTAACTTTTTGGCAATCTTTTATGCCCCGATTTGTTTCTACTAGACTATTCTCATGACCGGATTTATTCTTATGCAACAAGCAGGCCCTTTGAGAAGGGACAAAGGGGACGACTACCCCTGAGCCCGCCCGCAATCAAAAGCTGCTAATTTCAATTGATATGACAGATGATATATTAATATTTCAAGCTTTTCAATTTGATCAGCTACAGCTTTTTCACCCTTTCGAGGGCTAAATGTACCGCTGATAAATATTGTAAAAAGCCATAATCTTGGGAAGGTAAATATATGCGGAATTTTTAATTAATTTTGGAAGTTTTTATTTTATTTTTCCATCTTTTATTTTTACCTTGGTAGCCTTTATTTCGCTGGCCTAATTTAACGCCGGTCTTTACTAACGTTATTTTTTGGAAGGCCATGTTTTCAAATTTATACCACTGAGAGCTTTCAATGTTTTCAAATGCGTACCCTTGAGATGTTTCAATGCTCATTAACTTTGGTTCTCAGAAACTCATTATCTCGAACAAATTCATATTCTTCTCGAGAGTTCCAAATGGTGGGGTTTTCAAATTTATATCTCTTGATTTTAAAAGCTCTCAGTGTTGATTTATCATTGATTTTCTCAAAAACTCGTTATGTTGAGTAATTTTTCCTTGCAATTGTGAGAGCTCACCTCTATATTGGAATGTGGAATATCATCCAGGCGTGAAGGTTTATCTCCGAGTGTAATTCGTACAAAAGTTCTGAAATTAATATTTAAAAAAGTATGTATCAAAATCGTAGGAAGGAAAATGTGACTAAATCTAATTAACTCATGTTTAAAAATTACTTTGATTTTTTCTGCGCAGAGGCAAAAGAAATTGGTTGTGGAGGAGGAACAGAAAAAGCAATTAGAAAAACGTGCACAATACATCGAGGCCACGAAAAAGTTGTTACAATTTACACCAGCATCAGAGGCAGCTAGAGTCAAATCAGCGAAAAAGGTAATTTTATTGCAAACCGTATGTTTTAATTCAAATTACCAATCGACTAGCAGTAAGTAAAAATATTAACATTGCTTAAACGTAAGATATGGTATTCGCATCTGTTTTAGAATAGTAGCTGTTTTTTTTATTATTAAAAACGTTACTGCAGACATGCTTACATAACACAACACAAAACATTACATCGCTATTATTTACCTTGCCGTAAGTAACACAATACAATACAACGCAACGTAACACAATACAACGCGACACGACACGACACGACACGACACGACACGACACGACACGACACGACACGACACAACATGACACATGACACATGACACATGACACATGACACATGACACATGACACATGACACATGACACATGACAAGCATAGTTCTTTTTAAAAGGGCCGTTAGTTGACTGTGAATTTGTCATTTTTCAGAAACGAGACGCTGACTTAGATGGACTAATTGAATCGAGCGAATCTGAAGTTGAAGCCGGAGGAGAACCCAGGCCACCAGGCGAAAAGAAAGACAAAAAGAAGCGACAGTAAGTGTGTTTAGAAATCTTAGCATCTCAGTTCTTTTATGCTTTATCTCATAAAACGCCGATTGATAAAAGTCATGAATATGCGTGATTTCTCATGTGGATATGCGTGATTTCTTATTCTTTGCAATGTGACTTTTCTTTCCTGTTGATGTGGTTTGTTTTTGTTGCCTTCTTGGTCAGTAAAATACTTATCTATAATGTATCTGTATAGCAAGATGTTTTGCGACTGAAAGGGTTTTGTGGAAGGACATTTATATAATTTGTGGGCCATTTCTTTTTCAGACGTAAACGCAGAGAAAGGGAAAGGGAAAAAGGAGAACCAAGACCCAAAAAGTAAATTTTGTATAATTTAAATTAATTCTGTCAATAATTAAAATTAAATTTTGAATAAGACAATGCAATTTGTCACTGTAAATAAAGGATTCCACACCTTCAACGTAATCATAATCAACGAAACCATAAAATTTAGTTTTTTTCTGTTTATTTTCGTTTGGCTGAATGCGTCCAAAGGTGCGAAATCTATTTTATAAATTTTCAAATACTATTGTCATGTTTGAAACCTCACTGTTTTGTTTTATAAAATTCCTCCTTGCTATTAAATGACGACATGTTCAGGTGGGACTCAAAATGTGTCGTGTTGTCTTTTTGAATTTCCAGAGATTGAATCGAATGTTGAAGCAACAGGGGGAATTTTGTAAAACATGACAATGTGACTTGTCATTGAATCGATTTCACGCAGCCAAGCAAATCAAATCAATGAAGTTTTGCTGTCTTTGTTAATTTCGTGTGCGCTAAGAGTGTGAAATCTATTCTTTCAAACTGCAAATCGCATTGTCATGTTTGAAACCGCAATGTTTTGTTTTGCAAACTTCTAACCTGTTCGTTGCAGCGAGATACAAAATTCCTTCTCGTTTTTTATTTTACTTATTTATTGTTTTATTCCGTATGTTAACAAAAGTTAATTCATCTTTTAAGACAACGAAAACCTCGGGAACCAAAGGCACCGAAAGCCAAGAAGCAACAAAATCGAGACTTTTTGTCTGCCAAGCAAAAGAAGAAAATCGTTTCGAAACAATTCATCTCGTCATCCGAAGGTAATTCGAGTTCTGACGAGGATGGATTGAAAATCGACGTTGCAAAAGCGTAAGTTTTCTGCTTTTTAACTAACAATAAAAGTAAAATACACTAGAACCTCCTTAAAAACGGACACCTGTAGGACCAGTGTTACCGTCCGTTGTAGAGAGGTGTCCGTTTTGTCTTGAGGTGCCATTCCTTTACATAGATATGGCCCAATAAAATTTTGGGACACGACTATTGGTCCGTTGTTGTTTGGAGTCATATAGGTTTCATTAAATGAAATCATAATTCATTGGTTACTTATTTGTTTTAATAGAAAATTCAGTCATTTTTCAGCATTTTAAATATTTAAATATTTTTGAGTATTAGAATATTTTCAAGTTTGATAATTTTTTAACTTTTTAGAAAATTTTCTGAAGAAACTGATTTTTTTCGAAAAGATGTGGAATTTTTAAATTTGTAATCCTGGTTTGAAAATGAAAATGAAAAGGAACCACATTTGATTCAACAGGAACGACGATGCGTCATCTGGCAGCGAAATCGATGATAAAAATACTCAATCTGGTTCAGAGAACAGCAATGATTCAGATAATCCAACGCAATCCGACAAGGATTCAGATCAAGAAGATAGGTCGGATATGTCAGACAGGGAATCTGATAAGGAATCCGAAAAAGGATCAGAGAAACAACAAGACTCCGATAAACAAGATTCTGATGGACAAGATGAAGATAAACAAGAATCTGAACAAGATGAAGATATGGATAGCGATGTTGAAAAAGAAACGAAAAAGAAAAAAAGAATCATTAGTTCGTGAGTTGTTCTTAGAAATATTTTTTTTGCTGAGTATATTTTTATTGGAGTTCAAAATTGTCCTTTTTTAAAGCGGAAGATGTTTTACATAGCAATTTGTAGCAATTTGTTTATAGAATGCGTTACAATTGTAGGTTATATTTTAAAAAAATTACAACCCGAGTGAAAATTGGTGATGAGAAACCAAATCAGTAGAACTAAAACTAAGAATGGTTTAAAAATTATACTTCTTATCATTTGAAAATTTCTTGTCGTATTTCAAAATAAATTTAATTGTTTAGTAGTACCACTACGTAGTATCTTAGCGAGTGCGTAGAATATTTGGCAGTAATGTAGTGTATTAATATGACGTAGTATATTATTGAATAGTACCACAACCTAGTATGTTATGTTTAGTATATATAGAACGTAGTTTGTTGATAAAACGTTGTAGGTATATTATTGATAACCACTAAGTAGTATATTGTTGGACATAGAATATTAGGTAGAAACGTTGTGTATTAATATACGTAGTACATTACTGAGTATTACCAATATCTAGTATATTATGTTTACTACGTATAGAACGTAGTTTATTGATAAAACGTTGTAGGTATATTATTGATAACCATTACTAAATAGTATATTGTTGGACATTAAATATTAGGCAGAAACGTTGTGTATAAAAACGTAGTACATTATTGAGCATTACCACTACCTAGTATATTATGTTTAGTACGTATAGAACGTAGTTTATGGATAAAACGTGGTAGGTATTATTGATAACCACTGCTATGGAGTGTATTGTTGGACATAGAATATTAAGTAGAAGCGTTGTGTATTAATATAACGTAGTATATTATATATTTAGTACACTACATAGTATGTTGTTGAGTATGTAGAGTATTAATAACGTTGTATCATTGAGCACCACTGCTACGTAGTTTTTAATCTCAAATTTTTGATTCCTTAGGTCTGAATCTGAAGACGACTAGAGTTGTGCACAACCGAATTATCCTGTTGATCGTCTTTTATTGTTTATTACATCACATAGAACCGTTGGCATGAAAGAGGAATATTTCTACTAAGAGACCACTGCTAGGAATAAACGTCGAAGGAAACAGAATAACCGAAATACTGACTCAATTTATCGTTTTATTTACGAACGTGTAGCCGTTTGGATTTATGTAATATGGAAAGAGTATTTATAGCTATAAATTCATACGTGTGCACAAGTCAAACGTCCAAATAATGGGTTAAAAACGGTGCTCGATAACGTCCACGAGAAAAGTGAAGTTAATAGCTTAATTGAGTTTGTCAGTTTTTATTTTAAGACGTAGCAAAGAATTTTGAGCAGCACAGGAAAGTTTGATGTTGCTCAGAGATATGGCTCTAGTGCATCTTCTGTGTTGTATCTCATTTTATAATAATGTATAACATTACATACATCATTTCTCCTTGCTTGGTTAGTATATATGATCTTTTCATACACGTCATTGTTTTTGTAATGCTTTGTTTTTTCTTGTGTGTCTTGCATGTTATTTTGGCTAGCTGATACCTGGAGTCTATAGATTTACTACAATCGTCGTAGATCCCCGGGAGGGTTTGTTCGTTGATAGTTACGCTCTTTACATTTTAAAGAATTTATTTTATTTTATTTTATTTTATTTTATTTTATTTTATTTTATTTTATTTTATTTTATTTTATTTTATTTTATT
>JAYJMH010049881.1:0-13767 GCA_036873815.1 Phacellophora camtschatica | reverse complement strand
AAAAGCTGACCTGGGTTCAACCCACTTTTGCGTTTACATTACAATTTGCAAAACCCAACCTGGGTTCAACCCACCTCTGGAGGTGGGTTCTGTGAACTCGGGTTGAACCCGGGTTGAACCTAGGTTGGTTTGCGTTTACACTACAAAAAATCCAACATAAGTAGGTTGAACCCGGGGTGAACCCGGGTGGGTTTTTGTAGTGTAAATAGGGCTTTAGTAGAACTTAAGCGGTAAGTAAAATTCAAAATAACTCTGTTTTTATATCTCATTCCTGAGTTTCTATGTTCTATTAAACGTTCAGCTTTTTTTTTTACTAAAATTTGCGTTTTCAATAATAATGATTGCAAAGTGAAAAGATTGTAAGTTATTGCTGAATAAAACCAAAATTTGCATACGTGGTGTTTGTGATGTTGTTGTACTTCATTGAACATGTCGCGCGATAAATGCGTGATTACTGGAAATTTGTTTCATTGCATTTAACTTTTTGACGGGGGTTGACGTTTACAATACTTTATCATGATCTCATCATAATCATCACGTCACCTTCATGATACACCCTCAGAAACTTTTCCTTGACGTGTTTGTTTCTACGTTTCCTTTTCCTTGTTCAGTTCAAATTACATCTGGGGGAAGAAGTTTTACAAATTGCACAAAAGATTTTCCGACTCATAAAAATAATATCGTTCCAAAATGGTATAAAGGAGGGAATGTCCTAGGATGCCTTATTCAACGCTTCGTTTTGGAAGTGGTGGACTGGAAAGTTGAGCATCTTCTTGTCAGGTAAGTCTGTTCTCATTCTCAACAGTAACTTTATGTTAATGTAATGTTAAAACTAATGGTTATTAAATTAAATTATAATTTATTATAACACACTTGATACCATCAGATCACTTGTAAAACGAGAAATGAAAGAAACTTTCATCGGTCTATGCTTCTTAATATCTGTTTTCTTATTAGGCTTTTTTAGATTTAAATTTAGCAATTTTTGTTTAATATTCATTATAGGTTTGCAATATTTCTTAAGTTTATTTTTTTCCTAAACCAGGCCATCAAAACCAAGATGCGAGTTCTCGCAATTTGTTTCCTCGTTGGAGTTGCCATTTTTGCCTGCGGTAAGTAGAATTTACTGTATTTTACAAATTTGCGTTTGCAATAACAACTGCGATTACAAAGTGAAAAGAATATAAATTCTGCTGAATATATCAAGACTTTAATTTTGATTTTTTGGTTCTGAATTGTTTTAATGTTGTACTTCATTGAACAGGTTTGGCGATCTGTTCGACTTGATGGAAGTACTTTTTTATATGAGTGATGTAAAAGATGAAATTTTAAAGTCCATTGTCTTTTTGTAAAAAATCACGAACTGGGTCAGGAATTTTCATTTTATTAGAAAAGAAAAGTCTTGCTGACCCAAGTTTTTCATGAATACAAAAATGGGTTTATACCACCAACCTTTAGATAAGAACAAATGTAATGCACATATATTTGGTTTTTTATCTCATAAAATCATTGGTTTCTTGAAATTTCAGGTGCTCAAGATGGCCAAGTGAAAGATGAAGTTGCTTTTGAAACACCAATAGACAATGATGATATTTCTGAACAGCAAAACAAAGATGCTGTATCTGAAAACGAAAACGAAGATGCAGGAGAAGTTGCTGAGAAAGAAGATGAAAACGGTTGGTAGACAATTTTTTTAAACAGTTCCACCTAGCTGATTACAATCTAAATGACGCAGTGGTTTCTCAACACTATATATATATATAATCGATGTCGTCATTTTCATAATTTTGTAGCAATTTTTGCCAAAGTTTTTTACATCAAATCTATTGGTATTATCACTAATTAACCTTCTTATAACATGCACTCTGTCAATATTTTTTTACAGCCGATGTAAAAGGCTCTGATCCGCGCTCGTTCTTTGTACGAAGGAGATACAATGCCCGCAGACGGTACTATGCCCGCAGACGGTACTATGCCCGCAGACGGGTTAATTACCGCAGACGGTACAATGCCCGCAGAAGATTTGTCAATCGTAGGAGGTACTATGCCCGCAGACGATACCATGCCCGCAGACGATACCATGCCCGCAGACGATACCATGCCCGCAGACGATACCATGCCCGCAGAAGATACCATGCCCGCAGACGATACTGTGCCCGTAGAAGATACGTCCGTCGCAGAAGATACGCCCGTCGCAGAAGATACGCCCGTCGCAGAAGATACGCCCGTCGCAGAAGATACGCCCGTCGCAGAAGAAGCCGAAGAAGAAGAAGCCGAAGAAGAAGAAGAAGAGGTTGATGATAATTGACATACAAAAACTCTGGAACTAACATTCAAAGTTACCAAGCAATTTATTATTGATTAATTTCCATGTGAACTTTTTCTTTTTCTAGTTCATGATGATTTACTGTAGACTAAAGTGTGTGTTATTTTTGTTTACTTTTTTAAATTTTCGTTTCATTTCTAAAGTATATAGCTCTCTTTAAAAAAAAAGATAATTTCAGCCTAAGCCAACTAAAATTAAGTTTATAATTGATGTATTTTTAAGGGAGAAAAGCGGTCGTTTATATTTTTAGGATATTATTAGGGAACAAAGTTTCTGGTCATTCGCATATTGTATTCAATCAGGTTTAAAGTCCTTTATCAAAATGAAGAAACTTTTGTAAACTGTGCCCACAACACGAGGGCCATAAATAAGTAAACAACTGCATGTATGATTATAGCGCGATAAATGCCTGATTATCCTGGGATTCTCACAAGATAGACTTGAAGTTTCTTGCACCATAAATGAAGTCAGTCGTACAGGGGGGGGGGGGTGATGTTCCCGTGTTCCTTCTTAAATATGCTCGTTTTCGCGTGCTCCCTTGTAAAATTTGGAATGCTCCCTGGAATATGTATAGTAACATTTTCCTAAGTTCCCATGTTCCCTGCTAAAAATGTCCCTGTTCCCATGTTCCCTGGTACCCCTGTGCACCCTCTCTACTTGCATAAATTTTACCGTAATTTTTTTACAACACCAATTGCGACACAAGATTAACAAAGCTTTTAAACTAAGAACTTTTAGCATTTTTTTGTACCGGAGGAATTTCCTTTTGATAGAAAATTTATAATTTCCATAATGCAACTCTCACAACCTAAAAAATATCATCTTAAACAGGTATTAGTTATTTGTTCAGCGCGATGAGCAATTCAGGGCGATGCCTCTCTAATTATCATAACGATGGGTGTTGGGTGCTGGACACATTAGGAGAACTTCATGCAATGGAGGCGAATGTCATGGAGGGGAGGTGAATTTTATGCTTTTTCCAGTCTGATCTCTTTTGGTTCCGTCATTTTGATTGGTAAGGGTTCTCGTAGTTCAGTCACTTTGATTGACGAGGCTCTTCGTATATTGAGTCACTTTGATTGACAAGGATCTTTGTAGTTGAGTCACTTTGATTGACAAGGATCTTAATAGTGGGTGTAATTGGCTGAAGCAAATAAGGAAGTGTACGGGAGGTGTACTATATTAGTAAAAACATAAAAATAAAGTCATACTGCGTCCAGTTCTCTCTCTTCCTGCCCACTCTTTGTTCAGCTGCCGCTCTTCGCAATTTTATTCCATCTTGCATTGCCAATGGAAGACCAGGGGCGGATACAGGAAATTTGTTGAGGGGCCCTTCACGCCCTTCAAATCATCGGAAAACGCCCTGCTGGAAATTTACCACTTGGAAACGCCTTTTTGATAATTGGTTTCAGATGTATTAAATTCCCAAAATACAATGCTTGTTGATACAGCAACAACTTGAAATTACATTGGAACCAGATAAAAAGACTAAGTAACAATTGAAATCATTTGCAGCAATAATGAGAGTGAGTTGACATAGGTAGCTTTTCCATTACTTGATTCGCATCATACCTCAGCCCAGCTTCATATGATTTCCCAAGAAAATATACTAAGCAAATAAGCAAGCTGATTTCCAAAGGTAATTTCGTAATTTTCTCGGGGCAGGCTCGTATCTGACTGTTGCTTGCAGCAGATTTAATTGGCTATTGAAATATACACATCCACAGTTTAATGAAAAGCGAGTCGGTTGATTTCACCAACATTCAAACAGGAATTCAAGAGGAACATTTTCAGTTAAAAACCGATGTTACGAATACATATCAACAAGCGAATCTTTCGATGTGAACATGATAGCGACAGTCAAAAAATTTAAGATAAACCTTCTTAATTCAAAACTAATTTAACGAATAAATATAAACAAGCGAAACTTTCGACATGAGCAGGATAACGACAGTCAACAAATTTAAGAGAAACATTATCAGTTCAAAACAAATGTTACGAATCAGTTTAACAAGCTGAATCCTTACAAAACTATAGTAGGATTTGCTTTATACAGTATTTAATTCTTTCTGCAGCCACATGTCAGCATTCATCATAAACACAAATACTTGGTTTTACACCTTTTCAATACAATCAGTAAGTGATAGGTGAAAGTCAAATACATGCAATCCCACAGATCCCTGAATAATACTCAGTTTCCCAAAATGTGTCTTTAAAAGTCACTCAAATGTCCAAAATTCCAAAAATCTGCTTCTTATTTAAATTTCCTGCTGAAATTTTTTAAAAGCTGGCAATTTTTGAAATTTCATTAAAAAAGAACATTACAGCTTGCTAACTGTCTTAGCCAGTGTTCATAAATTTAATACATTTTAGTATACATTTAATAACATTCTTGCTGCAAAAATATTATAATATTTATTCATCAGTCAATCAAGTGTACTTTCTTCCTTGACCCAGCAAATACAAGCTTCCTGTTTTCATTGCCTTGCGTCGAAGCTCCAGTCCCAATATACTTGTGAAGCTTTGCCAATAGTTGTGCGCCAGAATCTGCCGCCATTACCATCAGCAGCTTTATTTGTAAACTTTGTGCACTCATATTATGTGCCTTGTGTCAAGTGAATGGGCGCAAAAATGGTGCAAACCAATCAGGAGACGCTTTATGGGTAGCAGAATTTAGCGGGAAACATGGCAGAATTTAAATTTAGGGGTGCAGACCAATAGGAGAGCAGTTTAATGGTAGCAAGATTTGGTGCAGTCCAATCAGGAAGCAGTTTAATGGTAGCAGGCCAATGAGAGAGCAGTTTAATGGTAGCAGGCCAATGAGAGAGCAGTTTGATTGTTGCAGGCACAACAACAACCCCAATGAGCTGAGTGCCTTGGCAATATCTCGGAAAAGGGGGGGGGGACGATTTTCATAAAGTATGAAGTTCCACCCCACTTTTGGTTTTACTACTGTGAAAAATTTTTATTGAAATTTAAGTTTAACCCTTACACAAAAAATAATGAAATACAATGATTGCAATACAATGATTGCAAAAATACAATGATTGCAAAAATGCAACCTTTTAGAATTTGACGGGTGCGCTTGCACCCCTTGCACCCGTCTGGATCCGCCCCTGCTTCTCTGAAAACAGCTCCGCGATAAGCAAAGAATCAGACAAGGAAATCTGTCCGATTATCATAGTACCTATGATTTAAGAAATCAGTAGTTTACTCCATGCAGGATATCTGTTGTTTTCTTTTTAAACGATAACCCCTGCATCTTTCGAAAAACTTTGTGCAGATTACACAAGATAATACACAGCTAGTTTTCATCTAAGAAAGGCTGTTTCAAAAACATTCTAACGTTTGCTATCATTAAGCTGAGAATATGAAAGCATAAGAGCTGAATGAAAGTATACGTCGAGACTCCGAACCTAAATACATCAAAACACAGGAAACCTATTGTTTTTTAACGATAACCCCTGCATCTTTCGAAATCTCAACTAGAACTTTGTGCAGATTATACAAGATAAGACACAGCTTGCTTTGATCGAAGAAAGGCTGTTTCAAAAATATTCAATGTTTGCTATCATTAAGCTGAGAATATGAAAGCAAAAGAGCTGAATGGAACCTGTCAAAAAAAACAAATACAGCAAAATGCATGTGTGTAACCCTGGATATCTCAAAACTTAAAATTAACTCCAAAACGTTGCAAACGAAGTCCATGTCAAAAATGGTCTATATTCTCACACGGTACGGAACCCTTTTGAGCGCTTATAATGCCCTGTAATCTCACTGCAAAATGTCTCATTAAACTAACTAAAAATAAACTATGTTGCATTAAAACATTCACAACATCGCAAACAAATTATCAATCAAACGGCAAATAAATTCATTCCTTAAATAGGAAAACATATTAATGATAAAAATAGTTACCCAAAACCAAACAAGGAAAGGAATCGTTCTTGCTGTGTAAATTACCCAACACGTATAATGGAAGAAAACGTTCTTGCTGTATCAATTAGAATCCTTCGCAGCAAAATGAAGTATCCTGGCACAACTAATTAAAACGCCGCAATCAGTTACAAAATGCATTCACTTTAAAGACTCAACCAGAGCAACCATTCACTGACGACAAAACAGGAACAATTCCAAAACAAAAATCATCGCATAGCCTAGATGACAATACACGTCTTTTGCGGCAAGACAATATTTTCAATTTCGTGAACACGGCCTAAATCTCGAAATGTTGTTATTAATTGTTCCAAGAATTAAATACAATTATTTGATATTAAACAGCACAAAAGGTCTTAAGACATAAAACGTAGCGGTAAGTACAAAACGCCATTGTTCTTAGCGCAGCCACTCCCAATGGTTTCCTTTACATCTTATTTTAAGTAGCTCCTTGCATGTTGAGACTACAACAACAAGTGCACACAGTGTACAGCAACGTAATCAACTGTTGCGCCTTGAAACATGCGCATTAGGGGACTTTGATTCAGACCAACAAATATCACTGTATTTAACAAATGCTTTGGTTGACTTACATGAAATGTTTTTTTTGTTCCTTGTTTTGTTCCTTTTTGCAACGCTATTTTTACGCCAATTTCAAAAATTGGCGTTCTGATTTCGAACTCAGTTTCATTCAAAAATGTTGGAAAACGAGAACTGCAGCAGCGCTCAGAAACAAGGAATGGGAAGAGCGAAAACTAAAGAAACGTTAGCATTTAAGATAAACAAAAATATTTCATGAATATGCAGATATTTGTTGGCTTAAATTAATTACCATAATTTACCACAAATGAACCCGTAACTGTCTCCCTACCCTAACAATACATACCCTACATACGAATGCATACCCTACAAAGATAACAAACCCCACCAACATACCTATAAAAACTCTACATACATACCAAATACCCTACATACATACCCTAGATGCATGAACGTGTTTTCGAACGGGCAAAAACTTCTTTATATATGTTATAAAAGATCAACAGATTGTTAGTATGAGTGTTTTGTGAAGACAAACGTGGCTATTAACAGCTATCTAGCTCAATAAAAAACCAAAGAAAAAGGACTTTAAGAATAATTTACCACAGAATAATTGTCTAGTCGTAATTGTAGAGAATGTGACTGCTGTAGAAAACGTTGTAAGACCATGACCCAGAAACAACGGCAAATAGCGGCTTCAAAATTTGCAATCGAAGCTACAGTATAACATAACAAACTGTCTGAGTGTTTCAGCCGCGATGTAAATATTTGCAAAGACCTGATTTGGAATATATGGACAAGAATAAATAGTATAATCTTCAATTATGTTGGATATTTTGGGCCTTTATTTTAGCAGCTGAACTTGGGCCTTGCTTTTAAAGGTCCAGACTCGTTGAGCTTTGCTGTCCCTGGGCCGCATCGAGTATATTACTGGTCCATTATGCAAACATTTGCGTTTTGTGCTTTATGCTTCGACAGTTAAGTACAGTTGCAGGTTTTAACGCCAGTTGCAGGTTTTAACAGTCACGGCTTAAAAGTCACGGAGACAGTCGGCAGATTACAACAATGCACCAACGTCAGAAGATTACAACAATGCACCAAAGAAGAAACTCCGACAACACCACAACACAAACACCAGTTTTATCTATATTTCCAATACCTTCTACATGAAGGCTTATGCACATTATCAAAAATATTTTAATCCTATCAAAATATTAAAGCTGGTCATAATGTTATTTAATTGTAATCAACTTTGGAAAAACAATCAATCGACGCTGACGAGTGTTAAATCATTTTCAGCTGTTGGAAGCCATTTTCAATTCACTTTTTTCGCTAAATAACTGCCCTCTTTCCAGGCTTAAAGGATCAGCTGAACAGAAAGTGAAAAAAATGGAACGCATACAGCAAGATGGTCAAATACTGATTATAACTTAGGCAACCGTGCTCCTCTAATGAAGCTGGAGAAGCAGAGGCGAATTTTTGTAACAATAGTGAAATTGACACACTGGTTTCAAAGCAAAACTCTCTCAATTGGAAAATGAAAGCATCAAAATAAAATACATCTCCTCCGCAACATTGTTTGTTTTCGTCTTCCGGTTGAGAGAGTTTCGCTTTCTTCACAATGGATAATGGCTTTGAAACCAGTGTGTAAATTTCACTATTGTTACAAAATTAGCCTCTGTTGGCTGGAGATGAATATGATATCCTGCTAAAATGTTCAGCTTTTGCAAGAATCAAGAACGTATAAGTACCTCAATATTTCAATAAGTTTGATTCTTTAATGACAAAGGACAGCCAAAATAAACATACTCCTGAGATTGCTTGATTTAAAAGAGTTATTTTTAAACATTGTAAAAAATAATTACCATAATTCCATCAGTGAAGTTTCTGTAACGTTGGCTGATGTTTTTGTGAAATGCAGTTAACTGTCACTATTGTGCATTTATTGTAATTATTCTTTTTCTTAAATATTTTGGTCATTTGATTGTAAAAGCTCCCAACTGTCAGGAATTACTCGACATATTGAGATTTTAATGATGTAATTTGAATTCTTAATATGAAAAGATACAATTTTAAATTGTAATTTATAGAAAAATTAATAATTGATTGATTGATACATCTAAGCTATGATCCACGCCAATGCTGACAACAGCGATTGATCTCATATGATTTTGAAGCAGATCAGATGAATTGCGTCTGCATTCATTTATACCGCAGGTGTATGAACAAGTGACTGGATTGTCTGATTATATGTTTAAAATCATCAACCATGAATGGATGTCTGCCAAATCTCAGAGCAAAACTAACAGCCAAGAATTGATTGATGCAGCGCTAAGAAAGCTCAAATTCAACAATAAAGTAATCTGACTTGTGCAAAAAGACTTGTTGATCTTTATAAAAATCTCTTTAAACTAAACAGATCATTTCAAATGAAGCAGCCTGGATATTATATTTATCCATAGTAATATCTCTTTTGCTTTTGAATACAGACATTCGATTTGGACATGCACAGCGACACGCTCGAGTTCATGATAAAATGTTTTAGAAAAACGGCAAAGAAGCAGACATTAGTGTCAAAGAAAGGAGATTATTTTAAAGAAAAAACTAATGCAAAACGCTATTAGTGAAATACTGCAAATTTTTACCTGATATAAAATGATCTATATATGTCTGAAAAAAATGCATTCTTAATCAACAAAATCAAAAATTCCTAATTTACATAATAGGAATTCTTAATTAATAGCTAAATTATAAAAAATGCAATTAATTTAATAATAAAAAAAGATTTCGCTCATACCTCAAGCAGCAACTCTACGCAGCTTTCATGCCCTGCAAAAGATAACGAATAAGTAAATTATAGTACTATCTTAACCACCTGCTTTACGATGGAAATTGCTTTTTACTAGGTTTAAACAGACTATGGTTTGAAAAAGAACTGGTATCACGTCACTCATTCAAACATCTGCTTACGATAGCTTTCCAAAAAACAACCACATTTGGTGCTCGCTAAATGCGCTAAAATTAGTTGTTGTTATTTACATATTTTCTTGGTAAATAGTAAGTAAATCAATTAATCAATAAACTAATAAAACAATAAGTCAATAAGTAAACAAACTAATTAATCAATAAATTAATAAATCAATAAGTCAACAAAAAAATAAATTAATAAGGCAATAAATCAATAAGTTAATAAATTAATAAACTGATAAATCAATAAGTTAGTAAATCAATAAACTGATAAATCAATAAGGCCATAAATAAATCAATAAAGTAATAAATCAATAAGTCAATAAACTAATAAATCAACAAGTTAATAAATCAATAAGCTGATAAATCAATAAGGCCATGAATAAATAAATAAATAAATAAGTAAAATGAATAAATAAACAAATAAATAAATCAATAAATCAATAAATCAATAAGTCAATAAACTAGGAGATCAGAAATAAATCAACAAAATACTAAATCAATAAGTCAATAAACTTGCAGATCAATAAATAAATCAGTCAATAAAATAGTAAATCGATAAATCAATAAACTAATAAATCAATAAGTCAATAGATTACTAAATTCGTAAATCATTAAATCAAAAGATATATTTTCTTTGCAGAATTTATCAACAAAAGCTATACTCCACACCACAAAGCTCAGCTTAAAGATAATAATAATTGAAGATTACTTTTACTGGTTAAGATCATTTTGATTATTACCATAAATATCATCGAACTGAAAGCTTAAAGACAAATAGTATGGTTATTAAGTTTACAGTAGAATAAAAATGACAAAGTAACGAACGTTTCCATTGAATAACTTTCATACACGAAAAAACCAAAAAGTTAGATGGCAAGCCATGCAACCAAAGGAAAGTAGAACGTTATCCAGCCAATATCTAATTTACAGTGCCATTTATAAATAACTCACCGTTGTAACAACTCCAGTGCAGCGCAGTATATTTTGAATTATCAGGTGCATATGGATTTCCTCCAGCCTGGAGGAGGCTTCCTAATATCCCAACGTGATCACAGGCAGATGCCATAATTAAAGGTGATCGACCATTGCAATCCCTGTAAAAGGAAAATGCGCTTTCGTGAATGATAATTTATATTTAAAAAAAACCCTATTCACATATAACAAGCAATTTGTCGAAAATCGGATAATTTTGTCTGGCCATCAGTTGACTAAACTTCTCCAGAACGTTTTCACACATGTTATGAACCTGAAATTTGCAGAGCATGTCTGAAATAGAAGATAGAAACTACATGCAAGACAATTAAGAGATCATTGCCTCTACGATTCGGAAGTAATTTACAAAAACTTGAGGTGTGCATTTTAGAGGTATCAATTGAAATGTGAAATAATTATGATAAATTTCTAACTCAACTTTGAAATATTTTGAAACTTCGCATGCTCGTCAATGGCTTGCCATTTGAAATTGCGGCTTTTTTGCCACCCACATGAAACAGCGGCGTTTATCAGGCGTTTATTAGGGTCTATTACAAATCGCTTTGTTTTTTTTAAGCTAATTTCTTCCTAAATATGCCATAACGTATAATGATACTGTTACATATAGAAAACATAACAAAAAGAACAAGGCGGAATTTTGCGAGGCAAATGATTGCGGTTTCAAACATGACAATGCGATTTGTCACCTTGTAAAGAATATATTTCAACACCTTCAACGTAGCCAAGCAAACTATAATAAACGAAATCATAAAGTTTTTGATGTCTTCTTTGTTCATATTTATTTGATATGCACTCTGATTGTGAAATCTATTCTTTCAAACCGAATTGTCATGTTTGCAACCGCAATCTATTGTTTGACAAAATTCCCCCAGTATACGAACAAAAGGTAGGAGAAAAAAATCAGAAACTTTTGCATTCATTCATTGACCAAACTGCCAAACAAAGAATAAATATTTCTTCTCCCAGCTGAGGCTATCTTATATCAAGTGATTTGTCCAGGAGTTCTGATTATTTTTAAGGAGTAATTATGTAATTGTAATAGTTTTTGTTTAATGCAATGGCCACGGAGAAGATATGAACATTAGTACACTCCGTGCTATCGTCTATGTAGCTATCAATGTTTGTAAAGTGTTGTTTAGAAGCCCCTGTCAGGAGCTAACCCGTAACTGGACAACTTTCAAGTAACTAAGATCAAAACAATAAAATGTAAAAATTTTATCTAATAAAATAAATCTAATAAAAACAAATAAACAATTCTTCAAAATTCATTTAGCAAATTTCCAGGAAAGTCACCTTTGGTGAAATCGCCAACAACCATAGGTCGCACAATCAGGTGCCTTTTCATACCCTGGTCTAAAATTAGGTTAAAATGTACATAAAATTGTAATAGCATTGTTACCACTTTCTACACATAACAAATCTCAAAGAAATTGAAAAATATTGCATGCCTTGCGTTTGGATCTGCTCCATACTGCAGTAAAGCATCAACACATTCTTCTTGACCACAAGCTGACTAAAAATACAAACCACCAATGAAATGGAACGAATACGAAAAAATGATTAATACAGCAGAACAATAAATACGAGAAAACAATGATCAAACAATTTTTTGTACGTCAAAAACAAACATACCATTGAAAATTTTAAATTAATTGTATATATTAATTATCTCATTGTATGATTGTATGTTACATAAAATTAAATTTATATTGTTAAATAATGTTAATCAGAATTATTGCAGAATTTACAAAATTTAAAAAAATAGTAAATTGTTGTCGAAATTAATCAGTCAACTATGTTGAGCAAGGGGAAATAATATTCATAAGACGCATTACCTAAAAGTCAATGCAATCCAAAAAAACGTATATAGCTTTTCAAAGATCAATATTAAATTGATGTCCTGCCTTTCAAAGTCAAGTTCAACATTAATTGCTAAACGAAAATATTGAGTGTTATTTATAGATGTCTAAATAATAAGAATTATAGGACTAAAATAATATTCACATAATAACATTTTACATAGTTTTTCCGTTCCTTACGCGCAAAATGCTTTTTATTTCTGTCGGTTTTCACAAAATGAATCAAAACTTCAATCAAACATAACAGTTTGATTTTTTATATTTTACAATTCATCAAAGCCTTTTGAACCTGACGGAGTGTTGGTTAGAAGCCTAAAGATTTCAGGGTATTCATAGGTATATTGTCGTTTTTAAAACATTGTTGATTGAGGGAATGAAAATATTTTCCTTGATTTTGTTTTTCTTGACAGAAGTAAAAATTGAAAGTTAAAACCTTACCCCTCTGTGGGCAGCCGTACGTCGACAAAAATCTTGAGCACTTGGATTTGAGCCTTGCTGTAAAAGCAGGAGCACACAATCTTTATGTCCATTTGTTACCGCTAGCATGAGTGGTGTCCTGTAAACATCGATAGGACGCAAATAAATTGTACTCATGTGTTTATACATGTCAATATCAAAATGCTACAAGCTTGGCAAAATGTATTGTAAATATAATAATATTAACAGAATAATATTTGTTATGCTACAAGCTAAGGAATATTTATTGTCAAAATTAAAGTACTACATGTTGGCATACGGTATAATATTTGTTATGCAAAAGCTGGGTAATATTTATCGTCAATATCATAACACTACATGTTGGCATATAATCTTTGTTATGCAAAAGCTAGGTAATATTTATCGTCAATATCAAAATACTTCATGTTGGCATATAATATTTGTTATGCTACAAGCTAGGGAATAATTATTGTCAATATCAAAATACTACATGTTGGCATACGGTATAATATTTGTTATGCTACAAGCTAGGGAATATTTATCGTCAATATCAAAATACTACATGTTGGCATATAATATTTGTTATGCTACAAGCTGGGTAATATTTATCGTCAATATCAAAATACTACATGTTGGCATATAATATTTGTTATGCTACAAGCTAGGGAATAATTATTGTCAATATCAAAATACTACATGTTGGCA